>PVKY010014785.1:0-10432 GCA_004027775.1 Bradypus variegatus | reverse complement strand
AGACATATAAAGGATGTTGAGTATATGCAGAGAAGAACAGAGTGAGATATCTTAGAACAATCCGGGGATGGGAGGGCTCTCTGTGAAGGTGAAATTTAAGCTGAGCCATGGATACAAGTGAGAACAAGTTATGTGAATTTAGAAACAAAATGTAATACATTCATACAAGGAATATTATTCAGCAATAAAAATGAATGAAATACTGATGCTTGCTACAACATGGATGACCCTTGAAAACATGATGCTAAGTGAAAGAAGCCAGACACAAAAGGCCACATGTTTTATGAGTCCATTTATATGAAATGTCCAGAACAGGCAAATCCACAGTGGCAGAAAGCAGATTAACTGTTGCCGGGGGCTGGAGGGAAGTGGGGAGGAATGGGAGGGACTGATTCATGGGTACAGGGTTTCCACTTGGGCTGATGAAAACCAGATCTGGAACTAGATAAGGATGGTGATTGCACGACTTTGTGAATGTACTTAATGCCACTGAATTTTGTGCTTTAAAATGGTTTGGTGATCTTAGTGCTATGGAATGCTCAGGTGTGACTATGGTTCATTAATTTTCTTCTGATATGGCAGGAGTGCATTGGAAGGAATGAAGTTATTTCAGGATATTTCCCATTGTTTTGCTTTATTTTGTTTGGAAATGTTTTTTTATTTGATAAATAAAGTAATTTTAAAATTTAAAAAATGGTTGCAGTGGTAACTTTTATGTTACATATATTTTATCCCAATAAAAAATATTGCGGTTTTATATCAGATTACATTATTTAAAGAGATGAAATATATATGTCATTAAAATCAACCTAAACTAATTTTTCATTCAGTGTAAATCTAGGAATTATGGAATTTTAGAGCTGGAAGAGGCCACAGGGGTTGATGACCTATTTTGTAAAGTTAGTTGTTGAAAATATTCAGCAACTTTCTAATTATCACAAATGTAAAATTATTCATTCTATTACATGAATTTTTTTTTTTTTTACCAAATAGTTTACAATTCTTTCTGACCTACTGGTTGGGATCCTGGCCCTGAACTCAAAAAAGCAAACTTGCAGAAACCAGTCATGAGACTTCTTATGACTCAACAAAGCATAAACCACCATAATTAATTTCCATTTTTTTACCATTGGTATTGGTCCCATAACAAATCATGTAACATCATTTGCCTACATGTTAGAATAATATATAGTTTGATTTTCTTTGTGCTGTAAATTAAATTGCTGTAAACATTAGTGTGCAGAATACTTAGCACTGATCTAAGAGTGAAACAGTAAATCAATATTTGTGCCATGAGCTATGCGAAGTTAACTTTATCAATTTCTGTTTCAAACATAGTTTTAATGAACTGGCGATTCAATGTCACGTGGCTTTTTATGATGATTCTAATTAACAGAATATTTGTTTGCAGAAAATTTTTTTTTTCCAAAAACTGGAAAAAGATTTTTAAAGTAAGTTTTCAGATTACAAAATTAAATTTATCTCTGGCTCTGTAAAGGTATATGCCATGAGATATTTAACGTTTCACTGCATTTCAGGATTGTTCTTGAAGAGAAACTCTGCCTGCAATTGAAAAAAATAAAAATGACAAGTCAATAATTTACATAAACTACAAGATATTTATTATTAGTCCTATATTCTTACTGTCAGTGTTTAGACATTTAAAAATAAAGGTACATACACTTTTAATTTCAAATGAATAAGAAAAATCTTATTAACTATAAATGTATTCGAGGCTATTTCCCAAATAATCAGACAGAAGATTTTTCCATTTCAACTGGTTTCTGTTTAGATTCTTGCATATTTTATTCTCCAACTGCTAGTTTTTAAGAAGCCCACAAAACTAAATCTCCTTGAAACAAAATAAGGTTTCAGTGGCTGAGAGAATTCAAATGGAGTCAAGAGGTCACTCTGGAGGGTATCCTTATGTGCTATATAGAGATCCCTTTTTAGTTTTAGTGTTGAAATGGCTAGAGGGAAATACCTGAAGCTGTTGAACTGCAACCCAGTGACCTTGATTCTTGAACATGATTGTATAACTGTGTAGCTTACACAGTGTGACTGTGATTGTGAAAACCTTGTGGCTCACACTCCATTTATCCAGTGTATGGGCAGGTGAGTAGAAATATAGGGACAAAGATTAAATGAAAAATAGGGTGGGATGGGAGGGATGGTATGTTTTAGGTGTTCTATTTTACTTTCATTTTTATTTTTTGTGAAGTAAGGAAAATGTTCATAAAATGATTCTGGTGATGAATGCACAACTATATGATGGTGCTGTGAATAACTATGCTGTGGACGATTATAGGGTATGTGAATATATCTCGATAAAACTGTATTAAAACAAAACAAAAACAAACAAACAGACAACTAAATCTCTTACCAGAAAATCAACGGGGTCTTCCGGTCTGACCTTGCAACATTCATTCAGACCCTGCATAAGAGTTGGCATGACGTAGGTCATTAAATAGTTTCTCAGGGGAATAGATCGGGCCTCCAGTAGTTCTCTCTCTTCTCTTTTCACTTCCTCTAGTCTTTTATTCTACAGATACATTTGGGGGGTGGGGGTGTGAATATACAGTCAAAAAGAGGAGAATGTTTTTACACAACTCACCCCACAGTACATTATAAATAAATACTTTTAGCAATGTTCACCACATTATGATGAAGGTGACACTTCCAATCAGCAGAGAAAAGACGTAAATGGTGTTATGACAATGGGCTAGCCATTCAGAAAATACTAACTAGATCTTGACCTTACCCCTTAAGCCAAAATAATTTCTATCACCCAGACAGTACCAAGTTAAAAAAAAAGAAAGAAAAAAAAAGGAAATCACAAAAGTGCTGCTAGAAAGTCGGGAGGGTGTGAGTGTAGCGGGCATGTGTGACTCCTTACCAGCGTACAGCCTCCCCTCTCTCAGGGGGTTCCTTTGAGAAACCACCCCTTCCCCTCTCAATCTAGAGGTTTGGGTGAGATTTAAGCCTCCTAGCCATGGACGTTCGTCAAGGAAGAGTACATCAGGTGGAGACCAAGGGAGAAGCCATCCATGGACAGCAGAGCAGAGAGGGGGTCCCTGGTCCTTGTGACATCATTTCTGAGCCCCTAAGTCAAGCCTAACCTGAAGCCAGCCCAACCCCTGAACTTTTTTGTTCAGGTGAATTCATAAGTTCAGTTTATGTCTAAGCCATTTGAAGTTTGCCTTTCTGTCACTTGTAGGATAAAGAGTCTTGACTGATATTTTTTGGTTTGGAAGGAGGCTTTTCCAAGCAAGACAGAAAACCCAGAAATCACCACGGGAAAAAGATCAATGGATTTGACTACATGTAAATGTAAAGCTTTTGTGCGGCCAAAACAACACCACACCATAAATAATATTAAAAGATAAACTGTGGACTGAGAAAAACTATTTGCAACGCGTCGTTAAAAAAACAACACAAAAACTAGGGTGTTGCAAAGATACTATTTGCCAAGCACTGTTCTGCCTATTTATTTGATACATATTAACTACTTAATCATTACAATGACTGCATGAAATAGGTAGCATGAGTTAGTTGGCACGATCCCATTTCACACCTGGAGAAAACCTGCACACAGAGAGTAACTTGCTCCGGGCCACATAGCTAGAAAGTGGAGCAGAATTTGAATTCACACAGCACAATTCAGGAGACTGATTGGGGCTCTTATTGTTTCTATTTCACTACCTTATCAGGAGTTCTTCCCGTAATAATAAAGGACAGACTGCCCCAAAATGTGCAGAAAATAGAAATAGAAATGCCTGGCAAACAGAGGAAGAGTTGTTAAACTAGCGATCAAAGAAATGAACACGAAAACAATGAGATTGGGTTTCGTTTATCAGATTGGCATGTGTGAGCAAAATTGAGAAAGCAGCGTTGGCAAAGATGTAGAGAAAACAGGCACTGTTAAATGGTGTGTGAACTGATTTACACTTGCTGGAGGGTAGTTTAGAAATATGACCCAGCAACCCCTAGGAATTTATGACTAGACACCCAAAGATGAGTGCGTAAGGGCTGGCCTGGCTGAGCACCTGTTACGTGCCAGGCACTGCTCTAGGAACTGGAAACAGGAATGAACAATACAGACAAAATCCCTGTCCTCATGTAACATAAATTCTGCACAGAGAAAAGACAGAAGACAAGATAAATATATAAAATACACAGTAAATCAGAATAAGTGCAGAGAGGACTACTTTATAAAAGGAGGTGATGACATGCTGTGTGGAGGGGCAGGGATTGAAATTATACATATGGTGGTCAGAAAAGTCCTCGCTGTAAAGACGCCTTTTCGTAAAGACTCAGCCAGGTGAGGAAGTTAGCCATGTGCATGGCGAGAAGGAGATCCTTGGGGCATTGTGGAAAACGGGGATACTGGGAGCGGCCAGGTCACAAAGGACCTCTCAGACCACAGTCCAGAGTTTGGACTTCTGTCTACAGGTGATGGGCATCCTGAAAAGAGTTTCAACGGAGACTGGCCAGGGTGGCTCGGCACCCAGGACGGGTCACCAGGCAGCAGCGTGGCATCAGACTGGAGATGGGCCGGGTGGAGCTGGGGAAGCCAGTGAGAGAATCCGCCACATAATTCTGGCAAGAAACAAAGATGGCCCTGATTGGGAGAAGAGGAGAGCTGAGGACAGCCGGGTTTGAGTGCTACTTTAGGAAGCAGAATAGGGAAGACTTGATGATGTGGGGGGTGAGTAGGAGTGGGTTAAGGGTGACCATCCTGGTTAGTTAGGTAAATGGAGGAAAATCAAAGTAACTACCTCATGATAAAATTGTATAGAGAAAGCCCCGGGCCCACCAGGCCCTCCCCAAAACCCCATGGCCTCTGTAGTTTCTTCTTTATCTTTTGAAATTTGCAATCCCCACCAAGGTAGCTGACCTAGACAGCCTATCAAGCTTTGGCCCATTCAAAATAAAGCCCACCTGTCCTCCACCTGCCCCTATAAGATGGACAAACCTTGGTCCAATCAGGAGGAGTCAAGCTAATTTCTTCTCTATGTCTATAATACTTGCCATCCCTAGAACCCCAAAGCTACTTCCATTTTGTTTCCTATGCTGCAGCAAAAATTTAGTGTCCCAAATAAAATGCTCTACTCTGCAAGCTCAACTCCCATTTGTCTTTCACACTCACGAGGTCAACATGCAATGAAATGTTACACAATTACAGGGTTGCTAGTTATTGTTATCTTTATTATTAATACGGAGTAAAAAGAGCATGGGCATCATTTAAAAAATAGTAGATATTGCCCAAAAAAACCCACATATTTGTTTTGGGTATTTTTGTGACTTTTCTCTATAGCGGTATGGGAATTGGAACTGACCTAATTGACTCTGTAGCCCAATCCCTCACCTCACACACACTCACATACACACACACTCACACAAACCTACACATGAACACACACAGAGTCACACATGACACCCGCTGACAGACACGCTCACACTCGTAGATACACTCGCACGCTGACAGACGCTAACACACTCATACACATAGCCACATCACACACATTCCACACACACACTCACACCCAGACACACGCACACACGCACACTGTGACAGGCCCCCCACACTCGCACACACTCACCCACTCCTCCCAGCGTGCGATCTTCGCCGCCATCTCCATGGCCTCGTTGTGCTCCCGCTCGGCCTCCCGGGCAGCCTCCCTGGCCAGGCGCTCCTCCGCCGCGCGGCGCTCCTCCTCTGCCTTTTCTTCCTCTGTTAAACCATAATTCCGGGGCTCCCCAATCTCCTTGATTAGCTGTCTGATGGCAAGTCTGTTCTGAGCGTCTTCAAGTCTTCCTACATCTTTAAAAATACCAAGAGAGAAACTGACACGTGTTCACATTCCAGGCCTGCCTGCAGTTGGGAAAATTCCTTATATTTATTGTGATAAACTTGATATTTATGTAAACGACCACATAGAGGTTTCCTTTTCTAGGGGGCAAGACCGTTCAGAATTTCTTTCCTCACTGGCAGACATCAGACCAATGTCTGGGAGCAAAAGGCAGGGAGATTTGGGCTGGAGTCTGTGAGGAAGAAAAGTTCTAACCGTCAACACTGGGCACGTGGATGGATAGGGGAATGGACAGCCTCAAAAGTCATGAGTTCTCCATCCCTGGAATGAGGCAGGGTTCGAAGTAGGGCAGTGGCTGGCTGATGAGCAAAGGGTGAATTCTAAGAAGTGATCAGGCCTCAAGGAGAAGACATCTGAGAAGAATCGCAGTGAACAGCGCGAGCGGCCAGTGGGCCCCACCTGAGTGAGTTATCTATGCTCATGCATCACCAGGAGGAAGAAGGGGAGGGTAGCAAAATAGTTAATAAAAATTACAAAAGGAACAAAAAACTATAAAAGCAACCCTTCCCACAGTGTCGCAGGCCTCTCGCCTTTCTGTTGCAAGAGTGCGCACACGTTCTTCTTGCGTGCGTACTTCATAAACTTTCCATCTCCTTGCTCCATCTGTGCTGTGCCCTTGAATTCTTTCTCACAGTGCAGTCAAGAGCCTCGGAATTCAACGCTAGCAATACAAGTATTCAAGCCCAGACTTAGAAACCTCTGTCAGGGTTTCCTGCACTTGTTGGGGACACTTCTATCAAGTTTCTCCTGCTTTCAGTTTCTGAGAACAAATTATTCTGGGATTCTTTTCCATTCCTAAAAATTTTAGTTCAGTTAGTCAGTTAATCCCTAAGGTAGTAAACTCGACGACGTTCTCTTGTGTATGCTTAGAAGGTGTCTGTAGAGAAAGAGGAGCAGTGAACACATTTTGGTTCTGATGCCCTCCAGACTTTCCTCTGGGTAGCTGCTCCCTCCAGCCCCATCCACCATCCTCACAGCCCCCTCCCCATATTTGTAGTGTGTGACCTTGACCTAAACTGGAGGCCCAGCCCAGTGATAACATTGGAAGAGGGGTGGAGCAAGGCCTTTGCAATTTGTTGGTGGGGGGAAGCAAGTCCACAAAAAAGAAGCAAAAATGTCATTTATGCCACTTTTTCATTGCTTGACCTCAGATATTTAAATAGATTTCTCTCTGCTTCCTCTAATACAGTAATTACAATGACAATGTCACTAAATGACTTGAAACATTTGAGCCCTTGGAGAACTTGCTGAGAGGGAACAACATTCCCACCAGCTCTACCTCTACCCTGACCCTGGGGCAGGGAACTGCTGATGGGACCAGGGTGGTCCTCTCCCCACCCCAGGACCATCACAGTTGTCCTACCAGGGATGCCGAATGAGGATGGAGAGTGAGTTAAGTCTAGCTCCTGACTTGGTGTCCAGTGTCACAGGTAAACTCCAGGGCTGTAGGGTGGCCTTAGTTCACTCCATGGACCAGAGATGAGGGGGAGAACAGTGGCCCAGGGAGAGAGAGGGGAGTCCGGAGATGCAGAGAGAGAACAGGGTTCCCAGCACCTCCCCAGGGGCCCCTTCCAGATCCATCCAGGCTGGGCTGCACACACAATGCGACCGGCACGTGCTGCCTGCTCATTCGTTCCCCAGGCAATCTTGTCTTTCTCCATGTTTCTCACGTGGGCTCTCCTGATCTTTCTATAGATAATTGGTTGGGCTGTACTAGAAAATAACAATCACAATATTTTTCTGGAATTGGTTCCCCATTCTTTCCTAGTTCTATAATTATATAGTGCAAACCGATTTCTGCATCAGTAGGCACAGAATCCTTAGTGTTGACACATAAAACTTATGTCCACTGTGTATAAGCACATCAGATGGGGGCAAAACCCAGTCACTGCCTAGGGTGCAAAATAGAGATGAAGGATTTGCAGATTTATGAATTGTGCTCTTTCATATTTCTTAATAGCACATCATTTTATGCCTTTGTGCCGGTAGTAGTAGCAACATTACTAACCACTCGTTGAACTCCTTCAGTAGGCCAGGCACTTTATGTGTTTTCTCTGCCATTTGTAACAATTCTACAAGTCACGTATTATTCTCCTATCTTGCAGATGAGAAAATGGAGGCAAGGCCACACAGTTAGCAAAAGTGGAAGTGGAATCAGCTCTCCCGCCTCCTGCTGACATTATCCCCTCAACTCTAGGCCTCCAAACACGTCAGGTCTGAATCCAGTCCTACCTGGGTAGAGAGAGGCCTTGGGTGGCTCAGGGGACTGGCCTGACAAGTGAACTCCCACAGGGCAGGGGAATGGTGGTTTCTCTCCAAACCCAGAGGAGGAAGCAGCTCGAGGTCCAGCAAGCCAGAGAGGATGTTCAGGGATTCACCAAGCCAAAGGCACTGGAAAGATCTATGGAGTCTGAGATTTGGGGGCAGGAGCAACAATGACGCTGGCGAGTTTGACAAGAGATCCTATTTATCGAGTGCGTCCTTTGTGTTACGCTCTGGGCTAAGTGCTCACAGGAAGCAAGGAGGAGTCTGTCAAGGAGAGGTTTGCTTTCCCGGGTAGTTGCAGGGGTGAGCTGGCCAGTCTGAAAGCCAGGAGAGGCTGGGGAGAGAGCACGGGGGCCAGGAAAGCTTAAATGGAAGGGGAGAAGGGGTAGAAGGGTAGCCCAAGGCAGCCTGCAGCCAACACAAATTTCTTTGAAGTGTCTTACTTTAATTTAAGAAAATATGCCACTTTGGCATTCGACTTCATAACATATCCATATGTTTTCCTACAGTAATGCCCTCCCCACCCCTAACCTTAAGTAAAACAACCCCCCAGGAAAAGAGCCTCCTTTATTCTGCGGCTTTCTGCACCTGGGCACAGGGTTATACTCCCCAGCACTCCTCTGGCCCTACAATCCCACTAAGATAAGCTCTGGGGTTTGCCAGAGGGAAGGGGCCCCTGACACCCAGCAGTGGCTCTTAACATTCAGATTATTCTTGGGTGAGTTTCATACCAATATGAATCGGGTGGATTTCAAGTTCATCGAAATAGTTGAGGACAGTCTCGTCGTCAGTGTTCACGTCCCGGAAGTTGCTCAGAGCCTGGAGGAACCGGTCCTGGCTGTAGTGGGTCCCCGCCACGCTGCTCTCGGGGAGATTCATCACCCGCTCCTTCAAAAACTCATCCGAGGCATCAAGTGAACAAACGAACTCTGGAGAGAGAAGCTCCTGAACTGACACACTGACAGCAGGGCTAGTTAGCAGGGTGCTGGTGAGGGGGCTCCTGCTAACCACTGCCACTGGTTACCTGCCGGGACCCCATGTTGCCCCAAAGGGCCTGTCAAATTGACCTTCTCATGGGGAATAAACACAGGTAAAGCACCAGAGTTCCCGGAGACCACCCCATGAAGCTACCCAATTGATATTCTGTGTGATCTTCTTCTTTTTTGTCCCTTTCTCCCTTTGTCCCTTTCTCCCTCCTTCCTTCCCCTCCTTCCCTTCCCCCTTCCTTCCTTTTAATAAAAGAAGCAGGAAATATAAATGGCGAATCTCTCCTAACCCTGTGACATCATCAGATTCCCAGCCAGTCCCCCTCAGCTTGCCTCTCCTAGCCCAGTATCCCAGGTTCCCGAAGAGACCAATGGCCTTGTGTGAACTGGTGGCTCGTTTGCCAAATTAATAAAAACCGGGACTCCCCTTGGGTTTCAACTTCCATGAATCAAGCTCTTTCCTCACTCAGTGCCATCGGCTAGGAAACCTCTGTATACATACCACGTGGTCAGAGCCCATCAAATGTTTGACCCACGGTAGTGAGGGTGATCATTTTACCCCATTTGCAATTTTCTTTTAAACCATGAAAGCAGCTCTTTCTCTAGCTTCTGGTACAGGTTCAATGGATATTTATTGAGAGAATGAATGATGAAAATCGCTGATCCATGAAATAAACTTGCCAGTGAGAGTATTTTCAAGACATTCTCAACAACGGAATCCGAGTGCTGAGATTGGCGGTGAAGTATACCATGAATAAGAACCTCCCAAAGCTTGGGAATGATTTCGTATTTATTCTAAAACGACTTTGGTTCCCCACAGAATGCCATTCTCACTCACTGGCACTCCAGTAGACTTCCTTGAGCAGGGGACGGATGTAAGGGTACCAGGCAGGGCACAGACGAACAGCAGCCAAGGACTGAACTTGTGGACTAAGATGCTACACATTCCTAATCATCATCTGATGCTGTTACTTTTCTGACCTGTTTTGTTTTGCTCATCTTCAACCATTTGGTTTTCAGGAGCAGCTACATTTTGAAAAGGAAGGGAGATGCCTGAACTGCAAATTCTAAATTATGTCAAGACATTCCCTGGAAATTGAATCTGCTTCAGCTCCATGGCATCAGACATCTAGAGAAAAACTTAATAGCTCTGTTAATAATCTAGACATTTCAAAATACAGTACCATATTTTTTCCAAGAGTCATTGAGAAATGGAAGAGTCCAGTTAATCAAATACTGCAGTGAGTGACATACTTGGGCTTCCAATTTTCAAAGAATTTTTAATATGATGAAATACACTTCCCACTA
>PVKY010014784.1:0-10437 GCA_004027775.1 Bradypus variegatus | reverse complement strand
CCACCCCTGGGTCTCAGCAGCCCTGTCTTAGCAGAAAATAGCAAAACTAGGCTAAAACACAAAAAGCAATCAAAAGTAAAAGGCATAAAATAACAGAGAGCCCCTGAAGGCTGTGATTTCCAGCACCAGACCAAGAACAGGTGAAATAGTTGAAATGAATTCAAGGGTAACAAGTTAGAATTCCTTCCACATAACTCAGTCCAATTTACAACAGGAAAAGAGAAGAACAGGCCAGGATTCAGAGCAGAGGACCTGTTCAGAAATAAAGGATCTTTGTGGTATACCTAGGGAACGTGAACTTGTCACAGAGGGGGCAGCAACAAGAAGAACAACCTTACTCTCACTCTTCAATATGAATAAAAGGAAATATAGTCTTCTTACTCAATCCAATCACCAGGTCCACCATGAAAAATGTTTCCCCACACTACTTCTGGCAGAGTTAGGCAAAGACTCCCTACTCCTTATTCCTATGGTGCCTTATTCAAACTTATGTTATAGCATCATGTTGCTTTATATACATTTATGTATCTTTCTATCCCATTAGACTGTGAGCCCTTCCAATACAGGGCCATATCTAACCTTTTTTTTTAATCCCTAACAACACAGTAAGTAAAAATACTGGCTGACTATAGTGGCCAGATGGATAGGCCATCTGTTTAGTTTGAACCTAGGACCCAAGGCCCATCTTAGCTTAATTAAGCTTGTCCTCATGAAACCTGGAAGCTTAGGGACTTAGTTTCCTCTTGATTAACTGGTTGATTTGATGGTTTCTGGAGGGTCTTTGTTTAGAGCACGAATGTTAAAATGGATTTATAACATTTTACAAAGGAAAGACAGAGGAAAATGTGTAACTGAAAAAAAGGTGCTTATTCCCCTCTCACTTACCAGTACAAATTAGGCTTGGACCCTCTCCTTGCAGTTTCAGGTTCAATGGCCCTCCACCTGCTCAAGCTAGGAGATGCTAAGAAGCTTCAGAAATGGATATCCTATCAGGATCAAGATATAAACAAGACCAGCTCAACTGGAGAAGTGGGACCTATTAGGAAGAAGTAGAGATAGAAGAGGCAGGGAGAGCAGGATGGTGGGTGTCAGTAACAGATTATCTGGAACTTGAAGGGAAAAATAACATAAAGGATAAGTAGGAAATAGAGGTACAAGAAAGTTGCAATTCCATCAAAACCCAAAGAGACAAAATCTCACTTTAAACTATGAAGAAGTAGAAACAGGACAACTGGGAAGAAACTTGAGCAAGTTCTATTTAATTTATCTTCCAACACAAGCTTCTTAGACCTCTTCAGCCATAAAGAGTAAGACCTCTTTTCTACCTGCCCCTAGAAGGTGAAAGCTAGCTGGCATAGTAAAAGAATCAGGATAGATGGAATTGCAAAGAGCTGTTCCTGAGAACTTTCTCTGTCTAGGCAGGGTATGTTGAGAAACCACCATCGTCATTTCCTTCCCTCCTATCCACATATCTATTCCCTTCTCATTCCACAGAGGATTTGAGGCAGTTTAAAGATGGGTCTCTCTATGGCATCCATAAGAAATGGCTTCACAGCCTCACTCAACCTTACTTTACTGATAGACACCTCTATTCATAAAGGTCCACTCTAATGAACTCTTCTTGAGGCTGAATTAAGGGCTATCACTATGTAACTCCCATCCAAAGTCTCCTAAAAAACAGATCAATTCTCTGTCTTCCAGATAACAATTTTTATATTGCTAAATCCAGGCACTGTGTGTTCCCTGATGATTCTCTTCTCTAAAATAAAAGTAGACTTTGAGTAGGGACAGATGTGCTCCAAGATCTGCTGCAGGTCAGGGAGCTGGGGTTTTGCTGAAGGAATAACTTAGCTGTTGTTGGTTTTCTGCCTAACAGAAAGAGGAAATTCCCAAGTGTAGTGGAGGGAGTAAGCACTGAGATCCTGAGAGAGTGTAGACGATGTCATTGTTGTCTCCTTGCATCCATTCTAACCCTCCCCCATTGTGGATAAACGTGCCATTTAGGTGGGACTGACTCCAGCCCTCAGCGACTAGAATAGGCTCTGACTGGTTTGAGCAAATCAAGTTAATTAATCCCATCTCAGTCACTACAAAGATTGGCTCTGGGATCCAAGCCAAGCCAATCAGTACACAATATTTCTCTGGTCACAGTGCTTGATTGATTTAGAGCTGGCATAAGACTTAAGATGGTCTTATTAGAGCAATTCTTGAGACTTTGATTTGCAAAGATTAAAAGTTGAGGAAGGCCTGCCCAGTTTCTCCTCCCAGGTATGAAGAATGAAGCAGAAAGTCCTGGGTACAACTACGAATTACCTTACAACCACGAGAAGAGCCAGACTGTGGAAAAAGCCAATATGCAAGGAGACAGAGAAGAGCAGACACTGGAATTCTGATCAAACTTTACCTGTAGTCCACTCTACTGACAGACTTCCCAGTTACATGAAATAGTAAATTCCTCTTTATTATTTAAGGCAGTTTGAGTTGGATTTTTTGTTACTTGCAATTAAAAAATATCCTAATATGGAAAGACTTCCAAACACAGCAAGGAACTGTGAGAATGAGGAATTTGAGAGTACAGCTTAAGTCCCACTGTGCCCACAGTAGAGCCTCTGTTGGAGGAAGGTAAAAAGGGGCCAGAGAGGCAGGAGGGAGATACTATTCTCACTAAGAAACTAGGAGCAGGAAAGCACTGTGTTGGGCCTAAAGGAATCCCAGGGCTTTCTCCACCATCAATCCCTGAGGAATATGAACTATTTGGCTGAGGTTTATCAAGACTTCTTGATTCCTAATGATAAAGATGGCCATGGAAACCCAAAGGGCAGAGTCTGAATCTTTTGCTGGGAGACTTATAAGCAGGCCAAAGAAGTAGAAACTCTACTTCAGATCAAGGAGTAAATAGAAAAGTCAGGGAATAAAGATAAATAGTGGCCATGGTGAGAACAGCATAGGAGGAGGCAAAACAGGTGATTGAAGTTGGCACACAGAAGAGCCAGGAGACAGCAAGATAAATCAAAGACTCAAGAAGATCGAAAACCAAGGGAACAAAAAGAAAAAAAGACACCCACTGGTGTCTACAGCACTGGGTTAAGTAAACACATAACTATTGCATTTTAAAGACTGAGACAAGGAAATTGGTCAGATGACTGGTACATGTGTCCTCACTCACCTGAGGAGATGCCCTTCGGGCTCTCTCCATCCAGAGCTCCCTGAGGAGGCGAGCACCAGGGTGCTTCCTCTTGCTCCAGCTGGGAAATCAGAGCCGGTTTGGGAAATGGAAATGCTGCTTGAGGGGAAAGAAATGGGACAGGCAGGTGAGTGAAGTTACACAGAGCAATCCCACGGCTCCTCCCAGGAGCTCTGTCTTCAGGGGCAGGAGAGGAAAAGAAGGGAAATAACTAGGGCGAGCAAGGAAGAAGAAAAAAAAAAAAGCCCAGGGTAAGGGGCAGAAGACCCAGAGAAGTGGGAGCCTTATAAAGGTTGGGGAGTTGACAGAGAAAGTAAGAGGTATTCAATAACAGTTTGAGTGAGCACATGGATGATTTCACTCATTGAGAAATTGAGCTTTCTTGTTTTCTCCCTCTTTTAGAGCACTCAAGTTCAGACATCTGCATGAGGATATTTGGTATTGGGCCAGGATCTCCCCTACAGAACTGTGGGGCTGGGAAATTGAGGGCTCAGTGGGATACCAGGAACCTGCTTTCTTCCTACTGCACCCACAGCAGAGGGGTGGGGAATGGGCAGCTCTCGCCCTGGGTTTAGGAATTCTTGTGTGAGGCCCAAATTGACACCAGGACTTCCCACTTCCCAGTAACTGCTGAGGCTGGGCCATTAGGAATCCAAGATGCTGAGCCTTTGAGGAAGGAGCCAGGAAACTCTGAAGGGCAGATGCAGAGCCCAGAGGAAAAGACGCTTACCCAGGGAAGCCACAGCCACATAATTCTCCAGCATCACATCCCTGTACAGAGCCCTCTGGGCAGGAGCCAGGCCAGTCCATTCATTCTCAGAGAAGTATACAGCCACATCCTCGAAGGTCACTGACTCCTGAAACAACAGATGTTTAAATGCCCTAGGAACATCCCAGGACCCAGACCTGGAATAAGGGGCAGACAGAGAGCCAAGAGGTACTAAAGGGGAAGTCTGCTGAATTTCTGGATTCTGAATTTCTAAAGGAATGCTCAGCAGAAGATTTTGCCCCCTACTTACAGAGAAGATGTAAAAGATTGTGAATTTTCTCATGTCTCTTCTTTATTTCAGCAAACATCCTCTCATCTTTTTCGTGAGTCTCTGAAAAAGTCCTCTCTTTTCATCTCTATACCCAAAATAACTGCCTGTTTTCTGGATCCTATCCCTTCTTCACAATATGTCTTCCTCCAGAGGTCACCAAATCTTTATAACAAGAGCAACTACCATTTATTGAGCCTGTGTCAAGCACTTTACATATATTTATTTTACATATATATTACACATATTATCTTATATACATACCTCATAAGGAGGGCATTAGATCTGTTTTACAGAAGAGGAATCCCAGACTCAGAGAGATTAACTTCCCCAGGTTCAGAACTGAGACAGAACGCAGGCCTGTTTGACTCCCTGGCTCTTACCTACGATGCCAGTGTATCTTCTATCCTCACTCCTACCACCTGCTGCCCCTATGTAGAACCCTTCTTCTCTCTCACCCCGTCGCTGCCACCAGCCAAAAACGCAGCTAAGAACACTCAGGCTGCCCTGGAGACAGTACTCAACAGGAGAGACCCTAACTCGGACTTTATTCTCTGCACCCCCTGTTCCCAATACACCCTCTAAAACATCCCACCCCACTCTCTTCCCCATGCCCCAGACTCAATGTCTCCTTTTTTATGTCTTTGGGAGCCTGCTGCTGCACCTTTTCATTCCTTCCCCTCTCATCCTCTTCCTGAAGAAGCACAATGAGTGCTAACTTAAAGCTATCTGCTTACTCAGGTTGTCTCTATACTAAGGAGGTGCTAATTCTGGCCCATTTCACTTCGAACCTACACCACATAAAATCCCCACAGTAATTTATCCTCTATTGCAAGGCTCAAAGGCTTCAGCTGGCTCATCTTTGCCTACCAATAAAGTCCAAATTACTCTGCACTGCAGACAATTCCATTCATCATTCAGGGACCCAGCTTAACTGCCCAGGATCATCTCCTGCCACCACCACTACCATACCCTAGCCTCTCACCATTCATTCTGCTAAGAAGCCAAACCCTTTCCTCACCAGATCTGAGCTCCTGAACCTGCAGCTCCCCCGGCCTGAGGATCCGATTACTCCCTCCTGTGCCTGCAAACTCCTGTTCATCTCCAGACCCACCTCAAACAAAACCTACTAGTTAAACCGACCTCATTAAAATTTTGGCCTTCGTCGCTGCCCACAGCGCTCTGTGAACACCTCTGCCCCAGCATATAGCTCACGCTGGTGTAGCTACACGTCTGCATCCCCTGCCGGCTCACGTTTAGAGTTATCGAATCCACTCTGCACACTGCTTGCCCTGCGGGACCCTCCCTTTGGGCTATAACCTGCTTTCCCTGCCGCAGCACCGCTCCCTTCCGCCCCTGATCTGGGCCTAAAGCCCGGGGCAGGACCGAGCCCGCTTTGAGGCACTGGCCCCGCACTCACCGGGCGTGCCCGAGCTGGCGTGGGCTGTCCGCGAAGCAGCTGGCGGGCAGGGTCAAGGCGGGCCCAGCTCGCCAGGGCCGCCGCTGTCATGTCGGGCCTCACTCCGGGCGCGCCGGACCCGATTGGGGATTGCCGGGGGTCCAGGAGGAGACCTTTGGGTGCGTGAGCCGCCCGAGCCAGACCTAGGTTCCGCGCCCTGTCAGCCCTACCAGTATCGCCAGCCCTACGCCAAGCTCCCGATGCTCTGCACTGGCCAGACCCTCGCGCCCCCGGAGGCAGAGGCTGCGGCACTCCTGCCACTCCGGCTTCTCTAGGACGGTGGAGGGCGCCGCGTCTCTGTGATCCTCCCTCCCGACCAGGCAGAGCAGAAAGTGGGGAGTGTGGTCCAGTTCTACCCCGGGAGACCTGCTGCCGCGGGGGTGGCCTTGGCCGGCCCTCCTCCTTCTACTGACCATCCCTTCCTCCTATCCCCCTTTGCCGCCTAGTGTAGATGGATACTGATATATGGCAGCACCAATTTCACTTGACTGCCCCTGTTCTGCCTCCCTTTACTAGGTTTTACATTCTCAGAGAGAAGATTACGTCCTTGACATATTCATCTTTATGCCTCTAATGTCTGCCTAATGTCTAGCACCTCTTGGGGCCCAATTTTTTAAGTGCTAAGGAATATTTATCGAATACGGGAATGGATAAATGTAAAACCAGTAAATTTTTTTCAGCCGAAGAAAGTAAGACCCGAGAGAGGAGAATGGGTTGCCTAACATCACACAGCAAGTTAGGAGGCTAAACTTTTAAACAGGGTAAACATGGGAGGGAGATATCTGCTTCACAAGAATTCATGTCCACAGGCTTGTATGCTTATAGTTCTCAAGGTACCCAGAGCTTACAGACACTATCCCTGTGAAAAGTCATGAAGCAAACAAAACCTCAGAAGAGCTTCCAGGTTTGTTTGTTTTTAGGAGGATGCTGGAGAAGTTCATGAATGGACACTAGCTGATAGTCTGAGTGTTGAGAAGAAAGCAGTGACACCATGGTGAACATATAACAAAGGCTCCCATGATTTTCTTGGGGACTAGATGGAGAAATTGGGACTGGGTGACAAAACAATTATGAGGGTTTTAGCTAATTGAACAACAAGCCCTGATGATGACTGTTACTAGGTCTTGGTCCACCAGAAGGAAGGGTTCTTATAGCCCTGATCAGTGTTTTGGTTCAAAACTTTTAGAAAACAAAAGAATAAAGGGATAGAGAGTCTATTATATTTACCCATATTTTTACTCTTTCCATTATTTTTTCTGTCAGGCATACAACACAAGCAAGGCCAAGGCCAAGGCCTGACTGATTTGGCCAGTAACGACACAATGAGCCACTTTTAGATTCATATGATTTATTACTTATGTAGACAAGGAAAGTAGTTAAACATGCCAGCTCCCTAGGTCCTTGTCCTATACACCAAAAAGTACTATATCAAAACAAAAGGGACTAGATGACTGCAATGTGAGATTGTGGGGTACCCCACTGCTGAGGAGCCAATTCTAGACTGTTGCTAAGCCATGTTACATTCTGTAGCTATATTCTGAGAGGTCCAGGGCAGAAAGACTCAGACCTCATCAGAACCTGAGAGTTTATGAGAAACTGACTCATGACAGCCTCCCACAGGAGACAGAGAGAACGGGAGATGGTCTCATAAAGCTCATGAAACTCTCCCCCTATCCTCTTGTGGTCTCGAAATATCACAAGGTAATCTATCAAGACTCAGATTAGCTACAGTTCAAGCCTGTGCCTATGTGGCCTATTTCTAGTGTGCAAGATCACCAGGGCACCATGCTGGAGCCATTCCCCTACAACACCATCCAAACTTCCACACAAACAGCTAGGAATTCTCAGCAGCAAGGCCACTGCATAGGCCATCAGATAATCTAATTAGTTGTAATGATAGGAACCAAATCCAACCCATTTGTGTTAGGCAACATTGGACAAGACTCCCAGTAGGATAATCAGGCTAGAGGAAAGACTGCAGCCAGGCTCCCCATCTGTAGCCAAATCACAAAATATGTTATTGATTCAGGTATAGCAAGAAGTATTAGCAAGGCTAAGACTTCATCTGAACTGGCCAGCAGGAAATCCAGGGCAATACAATTGTCCATTACCAGCCAAGCTAGAAGAGTTTAGAACAATATGTGAAAAAATATACATAAAAGCCCAACAATTACAGTATGAGGCTAAAGGGAATCATATCAGTGTCCAAAGAGCTAATTTTGTTCTGTCTTTTCAAGTGGAGGCCATTCCTTTCTGAAGTCAGTGGCTGTTGGGAGGTTTCTGAGAGTTTTTAAATTAAGATTGTTTACTGGCCAGTGGTCAATCTGGGTTAAATTGTCCAGATGCCCCACAGACAACTGCTGAGATGGATTAATGGTCCTCCATCCATCCCTAACCTTCCGGGATTTAAGGTGCTCTCTCCTCACCAACCGGAGTTTTTCTTCTCCTTTCACAGCCAGGGTTTTTCTTCTCCTTTCACAACCACATAATCATTAAAATAGGTCACTGCAGCAATGACTTCACCTTTGTTCCAATCTTTGCCATATCTGACCATACAATGTACTCAGACTCATCCCTAATTAACACAGCAGTTTCACTTTTATATAACTTTCATTCATATATATATATATATATACATAAAACACATAAATGTTGTATCAACATCTCCTACCCTTTGACATGTAGGTTAAACCAAGACAATTCTATCTACAATAACATCAACAACAATAAAATACTTATAAATAAATTTGACAAATGAAGTGCATATCATTGAAGAAATTCTAAGAGACCTAAATATATGGAAAGACATCCCATGATCATGATTGGAAGACTAAACATTAAGATGCCAATTCTACTTAAAGCAAATTACAGATCCAATAGAATTCCAATCAAAATTCCAACAGCCTTCTTGCAAAAATGGAGAAACCAAACATCAATTTCGTTTGTAGAGGTATGGGACCCCAAATAGCCAAAATCATCTTGAAAAAAGAAGAACAAAGTTGGAAGACTCATACTTCAGATTTCAAAACCTATGCCAAAGCTACAGTAATCAAAACAGTATGCCACTGGCACAAGGACAGACATATAGACCAATGAAATGAAATTGAGAATTCAAACACAGACCCTCACATCTATGGCCAATTGATTTTTGAAAGGAGCCAAGTCTGCTCAATGGGAAAAAATAATCTCTTCAACAAATGCTGTTAGTAAAACCAGATAACCATGTACAAAATAATGAAGGAGATTCCTACCTCACACCATATACAAAAATTAACTAAAAATGGATCAGTGACCTAAGTGTAAGAACCAAAACCATAAAATTTCCAGAAGAAAACATAGGGAAACATCTTTAAGACCTTGTGTTAGGCAATGGCTTCCTAGATGTCACACCAAAAGCACAAGCAATAAAAGAAAATATAGATAAATGGAAGTTCATCAAAATTTAAAACTTTTATGCATCAAAGAACTTTATCAAGAGAGTAAAAAGACAACCTACAGAATGGGAGAAAATACCTGGCACCCATATATCCGATAAGGATTTAATATCCAGAATATATAAAGAACTCCTACAAGTCAACAACAAAGACAAACAACCCAATTTAAAAATTGGCAAAAGACTTGAATAGATATTTCTCCAAAGAAGATAAGTATACAAATGGCCAAAAAGCACATGAAAAAATGCCCTGCAACATTAACCATTTGGTAAATGCAAATCAAAACCACAATAAAATATCATTCCACATCCACTAGAATGGCTACTATTTAAAAAAAAACAAACAGAAAATAACAAGTGTTGGAGAGGATGTGGAGAAACAGGAATGCTTGTTCATTGTTGGTGGGAATGTAAAATAGTGTAGCCACTGTGGAAGACAGTTTGGCAGCTCCTCAAATTTAAGCATAGAATTACCATATAACATGGTGATCCCGCTTCTGAGTGTATTTCCAAAAGAACTGAAAGCAGAGACTTGAATAGATATTTGCATGCCAGTGTTCCCAGTGGCATTATTCACAACTGCCAAAATGTGGAAGCAACCCATTATCCAATCCAGATGAATGGAAAACAAAATATGGTAAATACATACAGTGGAATATTGTTTGGCCATAAAAAAGAAGGAAACTCTGATGCCTGCTATAACATGGATGAAACCTGAAGGCATAATGTTGACTGAAATAAGCCAGACACAAAAAGAAAAATACTTTATAGTCTTACTGATATGAAATAATTTGAATACAGATTACCAGGGGCCAGGTTAGGGTGGGAATGTGGAGTTAATGCTTAATTGATACGGAGTTTCTGTTTGGGTTGATGGAAAAATTTTGATAAAGGGTGTGATGATGGTGATACAACATTGTGAATGTAAGTAACACCACTGAACTGTATATTTTAAAGTTGGTAAAATGGGAAATTTTATGTTGCATATGTTAACGGAATTTAAAAAATTAAAAAGACACAGAGGCCCTCTCTCTGTCTAACTTAGCCACCTCCGCAGGGGAACTCACTGCCCTCCTCGTTATGTGGGACCTGACTCCCAGGGGTGTAAATCTCCCTGACAATGCAGGATATGACTCCCGGGGATGAACCTGGACCTGGCATCGTGGAATTGAGAATATTTTCTTGACCGAAGGGGGATGCAAAACGAGATAAAATAGTTTCAGTGGCTGAGAGAGTTCAAATGGAGTTGAGAGGTCACTATGGTGGACATTCTTATGGACTATATAGATAACACCTCTTAGGTTTTAATATATTGGAATAGCTA
>PVKY010014783.1:0-10448 GCA_004027775.1 Bradypus variegatus | reverse complement strand
TACTCTTACAAGACCTAAACTCATTCTGCTTTATATAGTGTCTAGGTATACATACATTTTTCTCTCCGAGATTGCTTACTCTTGAGGGTGGGGTTGTGACTCTACCTTCTTTCCATCCTGATGCCTACTTTATTCCTCTGTTGGTGGTAAAGCTCCAAAGTTGGATGATAAGCAAATGAATGGACTGATGACAGCAAGTAGGGTTTCCAGCGGCCTTTCAATCACACTATTTAAAGCAGCGGTGGAGCGCAATGGCCCGGCCCAGTGGCTGGAGGTCTTAATGTGGTCCTACGGGGCCTTTTTCAAAGTAAGGGACTGAGATAAGGAAAAGGAAAGCAGATAGTGAAAGATATCTAAGCTATCTTTTAATAAACATTCTGCAATCCCTTAATGGCAGGGAGCCTAACTATGTGTAGAGGTGTGGGGGTAACATTATCAACGATGGAAAGAGTCTAGAGGAAAAGTCTGTCAGAATTAGTGCAGTTCATGTGTAGTTTGAGCAAGGAAGTTTGTCCAGTGTGGGCTACATTTGCCAAATGTGGGGCATAGATTTTTTTGGAGGGAAGTTAGCAATGGCAATAAAAATAACAACCGCAAAACCCAGTAAGGTTATTAGGAGATAAATTCCCATTTTCCTCTTTTGGGGGAGTTTGCTCAATTTCATCAATTATTTCCCTTATTTCTCAATTACCTATCAAAGCCAACAATAGCTCCATTACCCCCTTGCCTCCCCTTCCACTTTGACTGTTCCCACAGAGCCTTTGCCTCCCCTCCAGGCTCCCACTGTGGCTTTTTTTCCCAGCCACCCAGTGTCAACCTCCAAACTAGTGATTCTTGACCTTCTTTAACTTCTGCTTCTTCCTGATAGACAAGAATCTCACTCCTCCAAGCACACTCTGATGCCCTTTTCTTGGGAGTGTTCCCATCTTCAGGCCCGCACCCCATCCAGTTCTTTTGTGTATCTATACCTGGTAGAGAATAATTTTGCCTAGCTTTACTTTCTATAGTGTGCATGATGAAACAAAGGGACCTTCTCTCCTTAAATATGAAATATCAGGATATTGAATATGCTTTTTGAAAGTCTTCCCTTTTACCTCCCTTACCTACTGAGAATCACTGCTCTGACCTTTAAAAATTCAGCAATGATGGACTCGATTGCTTATCAAAAGAGCAGAAGGTAGCAAAATCCTTCCCACAACTACAAGGATTACCCAAGCAATTTGCATCCTGGGGGAAGCTAGGGCTTGTTTTAGAAGGGAAGGAGGAGCCTTCCTCCGCGGTCAGCCAGCGCTCTCCATCCTTCTGTTCTGTGCACATTTTGTGTATTTGTCCCCTGAGCTCACACTGAGCACCGCAGTGTGCTAGAGTCTATGTCCCAGGCCAAGTATCCGGGGGTGGAGAGGACACAGACCCTGCTAGTGAGGAGCTCAGGAGATCGTTAGGAAAGCCTTCAGCCAAGCACCTCCCACTTCCATGCTTCATGCCTGCCTCAGTATTTATCTTCCTTCCCTTTGAAGTGCTCATGGTAATAAAAGCCTAGGAGAAATGAGGACTAACCATTCTTATAAATCCAATTCAAATAAAGTGAATGTATTTTTAGATATCCTCCCATCCACATCTCAAACCTCTCCCACAAATAATGTGTTATATGTGTCTGAGTTCTCTCTCTATATATATGTAAATACAATCTCCTGAACCAATTCAGTAGAGTGGTTGGACCATGCTATTAAATCTCTGGGATGAATGTGGTTTAAGGTCTGCCTACTGGCTATAAAGGGCCTGGGAAGCCCGATGGTTGAGGGTTGGGATCACCATGGGACCGCAGGCTCACTGGAGGCATTATGTGAAACTATGCAGTGGGAACATAATTACCCTCATCCCACCCTTTCTACACCATATACTTTGACCCTCCTGGAATGACTAATAGCTTCTTTCTGTTTCCCTAAACCACAGGCCTCTCATCTGGCACTCTGAACCTATTAGACTCTGACAGTATTATGAATTTAACTAACTGTAGGACATGCTTTCTGGTTGGAAGGTTGTAAAGCAATCAAAAATATAGCAATATTCAGTAAAATAGCACCATAAAAATAAAGTTCTGAGAAATATCCCCAAATAAGGGTTTCTTTTAATCCAATCATCCACGTATTTTAGAATTACAACATTTAGCATGCTTAAAGCATTTATACCATGTCAGGCACTGTGCTAAGCACTCTATATTGTATCTAACTTGATCACAATAATTGTACGAGGTACAAAGCAGACATCAATAACTTCTTTAAGTCGCAGTTTTCTTATATGCAGTTTGGACATCTGTAACTTTCCCAAGGTTAAGAAATTGTTAAATTGAAATCTGAATTTGGAGTAATCAGACTGCACAGCCTGCCATCTGACACACTATGTTATTCTGTCTTCCAAATATTCCACTGAACCTAGTATCTGAGAATTTGATCAGGGCCTCAACACTAAATTTAAGGTTTCCTAAAAATCAAGTAATTATTTTCATAATTTTTGTGTGATGAGAGTTTCAAAAAACAGCTGTGGTTGCTTGTCTCTTAAATAAGGTTGCCAGATTTAGGAGATAAAAATACAGAATGCACAGATAAATTTGAATTTCAGATAAATAATGAATACTTTTAAAATATAAACATATCCCATGCAATATTTGGGACATATTTATACTAAAAATGTATTCCTTGTTTACCTGAAATTCAGATTTATTTGTGTGTCCTGTATTTTATCAGACAACTCTACTCTTAGGTATTCCATTCAGGGACTTTCCGTACTCGAAGCAACAGGTGGAGATATGCTTTGTGGGGGGTGTGCGGGGGAGGTAAATTCCACTCCTGTTGAGAATACTTTCCTTTGTGCTATGTGGAGTCTATTCTGGTCTGGGTTCTCCCCAGTGTCTGGGTGCAAAGTTGGACAGAGCTGTGACCCCCACCCATGTCTTTCTTCATGGAAGTTACACTTTGCACCACTGCACAGTGAGAGGTTGGCATGCTCTGATCCTACCCCATTTTGGGGGGTGAGGGCTGGGGTCTGGTTAGGATTCACTCCTAGAAAAGGACCATCTTCATGCACCTTACTTTTATCAGTAATAATTAACAACTCCCGTTATACTAGCAATTAGCAGCAATAATCCAGACTTCAGTGCCATTAGAAATGGTGTCAATCGCATAAATGTTTTGGTTGTATGGTTGCTGTAACCATAGCTATAGGGTATGTGTGTGTGTGCATGTTTTGTTAGGTTAATTGCTCTTTCCTTTCCCATGAACTTAGGTGACTCCATTTTCCTCCTACTTAGCATCTCCCACCACTGGACATGCTATTGTCTGTCTCGGGTCAAGGGGCCGACATTTATTCTGGATCCATCCTCCTTTTGTAAGTTTCTACACTTTGGTTATGTTTTCAACACAGAGCTATTGTAAGGTATTCAAACAGCAGCTCTTTGAATTAACATTATCAATTGCATCTCCTGATCATTTTTACTTTGGGGATGGCACTTGATTTTATTGGAAACTTCTCATTTTGGGAGTATAATGGTCTGTTTCCTACACGAGGTAACCGCTCTGCTGTTTCCCACCTCCTTCTTTCATGACCCATCACCCTTTGCTCACCCCCTCATTCTCCCCTGTAGCAAAGGACCTACTGTTTTTTGTGTGACAGAGGATAGGTCCCACAATTTTGTTCCACTGTCCCAACCACAAAGGTGTTGGAAGTCAGTGTCAGCCTACTTAGAGGGACAGGCTCACTTAGTCAAACGTGTGGTAGAAAGTCACAGATGCGCCACTTTAGTCCCAGGTGGCAGCCTAGCGAATTACTCAGAGCTCGCAGGACACATGCACCTTTTCCAGTGTGAACAGTGACATGTTCCAAAGCCTCAACCCAACTCAAACCATCCAAATCCAACAAAAGTAAAGCTTTATTTCAAGTTTCTAAACTGAACTTGTTCGGGCGAAACTCTCCAGAGAGGTGGGCGGGGAAGAGGGAAGGGGAGAGAGAGGGGCGAGTGTGGCACGGCCCGCGGGGCGCAGGTGCCCCCGCGGGGCGGCAATGGCGGGGACACGGTACCTCGGCAGCAGGCGGCAGCCATCCCGGGGCCGCGCGGGGCTCGCTCGTCTCAGGCTGGTCTTGCCTGCCGACCGCTGAGCTCCCTTCAATGTCAAAAGGAAAAGCGTTGTCCTCTCCGGACGCCGCGCTGGAGCCGACGGCGCCCCAGAGGAGCCACAGAGGCAAGACCGAGCGCCAGGCTGAGCTCCGAGTCATCTCTGTGCTCACATCCAATCGGGGTCTTCCAGGAACGGCTGGTCGTCTTCGGCGCCCACGCCCGCGGCGCAGCGGGGCCTCGCTTATGTTATTTTCTCTCAGTCTGCAGTTTCCAGATGTGCTAAATCAAGGCTGTCCCACGAGCTCCTTATTAAAAAAAGAGAGTAAGCCAGTAAGCGAGTCTCTCTCTCTTTCTCTCTCTCTGCTCTCTCACTTTCTTCCTCTCTCCCTGTGGTTCTTCTCCTCAGAGGCTCTGGCTGCAAAACCCACAGATGGATGGAGTTTAAAGCAGTGTCAAAAGGCAGATGGGATCCCGGAGAGCTGGCTAGCGCCCAGCCACCCTCTCGCCCCTGGCCGGGATCGAACACTGCGCTCTTTCTGGCTTTCTTCCCACACTCGTTCTCACCACTCCCTTTTCACCTTCCAGTTCCAGACACGCCCACTCCAAGTTGGCCTTTCAGACGCCGAGGTCCGGCCTTTCCTTTCTGCTTCCCTTCCCCTCGGTTTGGAACCCTTCCAAGGGCTCTCGATGAATATTCAGCTTCTGTGATTGCTTCCTCACATCTCTTATTCGTTTGGTCAAGGTGCGGATGTCTGATCTGTATTTATATAGCTCTTGTATGTGGCCCTCTCTGGTTTGCAGGAAAATGGGTGGAAAAGGGATTCCAGGGGCAGAAGCCAGAGGTAGGTGGTCTCAAATGGCAGAGGGACAGGGCTCCCACTTTCTCCAGCAAGGTTTCTCATTTTCTAGCGATGACAGCTACACTTTTCTCTCGAAACTCACTGGCCACCCCTCTTCCTCCCCACAGTCCACCCAGTAGGCTTGGGAGAAGAATATCTTTCACTGCTGTGCTGGAAAATGACTTCATTACACAAATGCATGAACTTTTATTTACAAAGAACATCTTGTTTTCATCCTAAAGAAGTGCTTTGTAAGGGACCAGGAACAAGGCCTGCAGTGTATGAGCCTGTCAAATATAGTACCCACAGCCCCAACCTCTTCCTCTTGTTCTGTAATCTCATGTCGACTATGTCTGTAGTAGTCACATAATCTTTCCAAGACTTTTGGGAGAAGTTGGGCTACAATTATGCCGGGGGTACTCCCCATAAATGGGCCAGTGCCACTGCAGCTGATAGGTACGATTTTTCACACTGATTTTATAATGGACCTTATGGACTTACAATGGATGTTCCCACAAGATCCAAATGTGGCTTAAAAATGAGTAGATCAGACAACCATTCAGTGACACCCAGATAAGTTTCTAGTTGTTAGAAATCATAAAATCATGCAACAAAAATGTTTCATAAATTAATCATTAGATTTATTTTAAAGAACAAAAGCCATTTTTCTAAGAATAAACATTGCATTGGTGAGGTGTGAGATACTTTGCATAGGCTATTTGCAAACCTTGCAGCAATCCTTCAAAGAAGGGCTATTATTTCCTTTTTATGGAAGAAGAAAGGGAGGTTCAGAGAGACTGGGACATTTTCCCAAGGTCACACAGCTGATGGAAAGCTGAGCTGAGATTGGAATCTGTGCCTCACTGATTCTAAAGCTGACTTCTACATCTATCTATACCACACTGCAACTCACAAAATAAAGGCAAGACAAGCACTCCTATTTTTTGAGTGTCTCTTATTTGCCAGAAAATTTGCATAAATGAGTCAATTTAATTTCATCTTCACGATAACCCTATAAAGTATTTTTATACACATCTGGCAGATGAGAACATTAAAATCTCAGGGATCTTCTGAGCATGGGACTTGTTTTAGGTCCTACACTTAGCCTGGGGATTGAATCACAGTCCCCACAAAAAGGCATGTTCAGGTCCCCGCCCCGGTCCTGTGGGTGAGAACCCATTTTTTTTTTTTAAGTTTAAAATTCTTTATTTTGAAGTATTTCCACACTTAGAGGATAGTTGCAAAAATAATACAAGCCTCATATATATGGCAGCCAACACTGCCCCAGATACCCAAATCCCCCAATTTTAACATTTTGCCATGTTTGCTCTTTTATGTCATCTATCCAGCTATTTCATCTGTCTCTGTTTATCAGTGCATTTTCTGAACACTTGAGTATAGACTGTATGTATATTATGCTCCTTGAACACTTACACTGCCTTATTTCCTAAGTACAAGGATATTCACTTATGTAACCACCTTAAGTGTAGTTATCAGGTTCAAGAATTTTAACATTGATTTAAAGCTTATGGCCTATTTTTCGATACTTTATATGTCCCAATAATCTCCTTTTTTTAAAAAAAAAGTTATTAGAACAGTTGTAGGTTTAGAGAAACATCATAGAGGAAGTACAGAGTTCACTTATACTCCCTTTCTCACACACACAGTTTTCCCTATTACTAACATTTTGCGTTCGTGTGGTACCTTTGTTACAATTCATGAAACAATAGTATAATTACGTTATTAACTTTAGCGTACTGCTTACATGGTGTTGTACAGTTCTGTGTGTGTGTGTGTGTGTGTGTGTGTGTGTGTGTGTGTATGGTAACCAGTTATCTTCCTTAAAACTTAGCTCTGATGTTACTTCCCATCTCTTGATGCAGTGGTCTCCAAAAAGGGGTGCATGCCACAAAGAGAGTATGCAGGTAGATACATTCAGATGTGGGAAGAAAATGTTAAAGCTTGTATTTATGCTTAAGTTAAGCTTTACTAGTATATGATATATGGGTTGATGTTGGAACCTTCATTGGATCTGTAAATCATTTGGTCATATATCGTGAAGGGAAGAATGTAAGATAGGTTTTATAGCCCTCCATTGTTTGTTGCTTTTCACTACATTGCATTCTATTACAGATTACATGTGTCTGATTAAGTGGATTTATAGAATGTATCACTTAGTTTTTAATATAAGGAAATGCTCTCAAAATGGATATGACTTAAAAAGATTCCTACCCAAAAAGGAAGACTGAAGATATTGTTAATAATGCAAGATGAGGAGGAGTTAGACAGGGGAAGAGAAACAGGGTGCAAGACAGAATAATGCTTGGGAACTTGGGTATGTCAGACTGTGTTTGGGGGAGCTTGAGGTCCCTTTGATTGCTTGCATGTTGGAGTGAACCTCTTTTTTTCTGGTTTGCTTGTGTGAGATGGGCATTCATTCCCTAATACTACTGGCCTTTTGAGGAACACCCATTTACTCTTTTTGGGGAGGAGAAGTGACTTATCTTATTGACGTTTGGAAAAAAGGACTGTGCATGTCTGGTGAACTGATTTTTAAAAGCACCTTTGAAGATGTTATTAGTTAAGGTGTGCTCAAACTGAATGAGGGTGGGCCTTAACCCAATATGGCTGAAGTCCTTATAAGCACAGGAAGTTAGATAAAGAGAAGAAGCCACAGGGAGAAGCCAGAAGCTGGAAGTCAACAGAACCAGGAAGAGAAAGGAGAAGATCTGCCATGTGCATTGCCATGTGACAGAAAAGCCAGGAACCCCAAAGACTGCCGGCCAGCCAGAAGATACCAACCTTGGGAGGAAACAAGCCTTCCAGACTTGGAGATCGTGAGCTAATAAATTCCTGTTGTTAAGCCAACCCATTCCTTATGAAGTGGTAAAGTACCACTAGAACCCAGATAAGTGTGATTTTAACATGATGTGATGCAAAAGGGCTAGAAGTCAGAAGAAGCCAAGAGAGTTGTCATAGATCCCCAAATACTTGTAATGTTTTCATTTTTAAGATATAAAAATTGCATTGTCATGAACCATTAAGCTAAATTATTATCATCTTCCTCTGCATAAACTGATTAAGCTGCCAAATTAAGTGAATAATGTATTTGGTCTAGTTGGTTCTTTGAGAGTATTATAGTGGGAAAAAAGATTGCCAGACCTTGAAGAGGAAAAAAAATGATGCTCAATTTTCCTACCCCACTCTTCTTTTGAAAGAGCTTTAAACAACAATGATTAAAACTACATATCATATTTTGATTTCAGATATAGACCTCAGTACACAAAAGCTGTTTACATTTGTTTTCTGAGGGATTTCATCCAATTCTTTGTTAGCTGTTAATTACCCACTTTATTTAACCTGTGGTCTCTTCTCCCTGCCCACCAGGCAGCAGTGCTGGTTCTCCAAAAAGGCTGGAGCAGAGGGATGTGGTTGAGTGTGTATTTAGCCACATAGCATCTAAATGTCTCCCTGACTGCAATCCAAGATATATGGACTTTTCATTTTTGATTAAATATATGACCTACCTCTTTCTCCTCACCTTTTCTCTGTGGAGACTATTAAAATATGAGACAAAACACCATAATATGCAGGAACATGGGTTTTTGTGTAAAATAGAACAGGATTCAAATCCTAGGTCTGTTATTCAGTAGTTGTGGGAGGTTGACTTAATATATCAGTTAGTCTCTCCGAATGTCAGTTTTCTCCTCTGTAAAATGGGGATGGCAATGCCTCTTTCACTGAGTTATTATGAGAAGTAATAATGTAAATAAAGCATTAACACAGCTTAACTAGCACTCCATAAATATTATTGCATTATTTAACTACCCTATATTTTACAGCCTTAAAGAAGAACAGAAAACTATTTTTAAAGAGGAAAAACAACCATGTTTATCCTGCGGCTAGGGTAACCTCCCATTTGCTAAGAATAGCAATTTACACTTTTGACTTCCACTCGGTTCTTCCCTCTGTCAGCCATGCACGGGACAGCCATGCGTTGTAGGGTAACAGGGTGGGCAGGTAAGGAGAGAGTGTGGCTGACTGGTTTACAGCATGTTAGAAGGCAGCAGAGCCAAGGGAATATTAGGGCCATCCTTGATCACCAAAGGCCTGGGAGTGGGGTAATTTTTTTCCTGCTAAAAGAACACCTGGAGAGTTCCCCCAGGTGGCTGTTTTCTTACCACGACCATCGCTCTCTCCCTTTCATGTCCATTATCTCTGTTGGGACCTCCGCCTACCCTGTGGATTGAAGGAGAGCTGCTGTCACCTTCCCAGCACACAGCTTAGCCCTGAACTTCAGAGAGGCTAAGAAGTTAAATGGCCTGTCCAAGGACTCCAAGCCAGTCTGTGTAGAATGAGGGCCCCATGCCTTCCAAAGCCCAGACCAAGGCTTTTTCATCTAGAGCAAGCTATTTTTAGTTTTGGGAGCAGCAGATCTGGCCTCTTGGAGGCTTTATCAAAGGAAAGTTCTTGAATTCCCTTCTGAGTACCCCAGAGTAGTTACCAGCAGATACCCCTCAGGGCTGCCCACTCCCTTAGGGCCTGTCCAAAGACTGAGTGCGGGTGTTGTTAATGCATCCCATGTGCCCTTCTGTAAATAGCAAGTCACATCAGCTGCTATTTTGGATTTCTATGTGCTAATCTTGACATAACCAGACAGAGGACTGTTGTGGGGACTGTGTACTAATGACAACAATTTTATGATGAAATTCAGAGAAGCAAGCACAGGCTCTCCCCTCCTATGAGTGTTCTAACTGATAATCAGGAGACAGAAATGTGAAGTGAAAGATGGTGTATTAGTTTCCAAGGGCTGCTTAACAAATTACCACAAACTGGGTGGCTTAAAAGGACAAAAATTTATTGTCTCACAGTTCTGGAGACCAGAAATCTGAAATCAAAGTATCTGTGGGACCAAGCTCTCTCTGAAGGTGCTAGGAAAGAATCCTTCCACACCTTTTCCAGCTGCCAGTAGCCCAAGTATTCCATGGTTTGTTGACAGACTGCTCCACTCTCTGCTACCATCATCACATAACGTTCTCCTGGTCTGTGTCTCTCCATCCAGAATTCTCTCTTCTTATAAGGACACAAGTTGTGTTGGATTAAGGGCCCAACCCTAATCCAATATGACCTCATCTTAGCTAATTACATCTGCAAAGACTTTACTACCAAAGAAGGTCCCATTCTGAAGTTCTGGGTGGACATAAATTTTGAGGGGATGCTATTCAACCCAGGGCACACAGTGTCTCTCTTTCTGCTCACACTTCTCTCCTCTCAGACTGCACTTCCTATTCATAAATGGCCCTGGAGGAAGTTGAGGCAATAGGGGGCAGAGCAACAGCATATGTACTAGGAAATGAATGGATGACTGGAGGCCATTTAAGTTGTTCTTCCTCCCATTAGTTTTCTCAAGCTTTTGTTCAGGATGTAGATAGAATATGCTAACAAGTTGTCACAGCCTCCTTTGGTTTTTAACATGCACTACCTGCATCCTTTCTCAT
>PVKY010014782.1:0-10436 GCA_004027775.1 Bradypus variegatus | reverse complement strand
CAAGCTAAAGCAAAGGGACACTGGTCACAGCATCTGTGCCTGTGTACATATATGAAAGGAAAACATTTCTCTCTTTACTGTGGCTTCAACCAAAATGTAGATCAAGCCTTTCAACTGTGATGATCTGAAGTTGCATGTACCTCAGAAAAACACGTTCTTAAACTTAATCCATTCCTGTAGGTGTGAACCCATTGTAAGTAAGGTGTTTTGATAAGATTACTTCAATTAAGGTGTGGCCCAACCCAGTGGGGATAGGTCTTAAATCATATTACTGGAGTCCTTTATAAGTAGAATGAAATTCAGACACAGAGAGAGAAAGTCACAGAAAGCAAGAAGCAGAGCATTAATGGAACACAGAAGAGAAGGTAGAGGCCACGAGATGCTGCCATGCGATAAGCTAAGGACCAAGCATCACCAGCAGCCAGGCCCACAACACCACAGTCTCAGGGAGGAAAGCACTGCCTTGACACCACCTTGATTTATCCTTTTCCCCAGCCTCAAACTGCGAGCAAATACATTCCCATTGTTTAACCTGATCCACTTCATGGTATTTGCTTGAGCAGCCTAGGAAACTAATACACCAACAAAGACCCCAAGAGCATGGAGAAAAGTCAAAGAAGATGCAATAAACCTGTAGAGAAAAAAAATCACATAGGAATGACTGAGCATCTGTTCATCAACACTGTGGACAAAAGTAGAGAATGCTCAAAAGATGACCAACACATAAAACTGGGTGGACAGAAAATGCACAAAGCTAGGTGTTAGGGTATATTTATATTTATCTCTATTTGCATGTGGAGAGAGATTCATTTGTACAGAAGCCCTGGACAGTCTATGCCATCACTTACTCCTCAGGGGAAAAATGTCTTAATCTGATGGGTGTGTTTAGAAGGCAAATCTGAGCATGGATAGCCTAGGCCTTTCTCTCTCTCTTGTGAGTAAACTGCCATTTTTCTCTTCTCTTCCATATCCTAAATTTTCTGAGGCAGACCCTGTCCCTGTAGAGGAAGCTCTGTACCCCATCCTTTGCTGATAATGACTGGGAGGGTAAGTCTTATAATTCTGAGGTTCTATATCAGGAAGCCCACTTGCCTAGATTTAAAAGTCACATTCTCAAATAAAGATCCACATCCCCCACCTGCAATTAACAAATCCCCAAATCTTAGAACACAAAAAGTTCTCCTGTTCATTTGGCAGCAAAACCTGAAGTGACTTGAAGTCACTGGTGGCAAAATCTGACCTGAAGCTCCTTATGACCTTTATTACTCCACTTGGAGTTTGCTGTCTTATACAGTAGCCACTAGCCAACTGTGACTATTAAAGCTTCAAGTAATTGAAATAAAACCAAGTTAAATTAAAAATTCATTTCCTCAGTCGCAGTAACCACATGTCAAGTGCCCATGTGAAAGAGTTACAATATTGGACAGCACAGATAAAGAACATTTCCAGCTCTGCAGAACGTTCTCCTATGCGGAACTAAGAGTGAAGTTATGTTTCCTTAAAGATATATTAATTTTTATGTGATCAAGTATAATGTATTTATATGATTATGGGATGTTACTCCAGACCCCACATAATAAGAGATATATTTACCATTTTTCCCAAACTTTAAAAAATTCAGAATTCCAAAATTATACCTGGCTCAGAGGATCACGGATAAGCAACTGGGGGCCCGTATCAGTTTTTATCAATAATAAAGGTGACATGTTTGTCTTCCCTCTGCTTTAGATTTTGCCTTATTTTAAACTGGTTAAGAATCAAGGCAGGGGAGAGGAGTATTATTTTGGGGGGCCCTCAAACCTCAATAATAGAGTAGAGAATCGTGCAGGCTCCTCTCCTCTTCAAATTCATGAACTGTTCAGGCTAATCAGGTGGAGGATTTTATATGTTGTAGAATCATCATTCCAAGGAGGTGTAAGTACCAATCTGGCAGAAATACAGCAGCAAAATGACTAGAAGACTTCTGAGGGTTAATAAGATGCCACAGGCAGGATTTCAACACTGGATGGGTGGGGGGACTAGATGAAGTCCAAGCCTACCCACGTAAGAGAATCGAAAACAATGTCAATGCCTTTCCTATGCTGGTTTTGCTGTAGTGTCTTCTTGTGGTGGGGACTGCTGAGATGCAGATAAACTTTTGGATATGAACATGTCCATTAGAGTCCTGGACATTCTGAAATTTCCTTGAATGCCCTCATGGCAACCTCTCCATGGAAGCAAAGTGAGCCCATGCAGCCATGTTCTCTAATACTCACCACCTTCCTGCTTTCAGCTTCAAGCACATGAATAGCACCGAATTCAAAGAAATCTGGCAGGTGCCTAGGAAGCCAAAAAGTACCAAGAGAGGAGTGTGGAGTGCCCTGGCGGGCTCCACCATGTTTCACTCTGGTATATGAGTTCTAGCAAGTAGCTTTACCTCATGCAGCCTCAGTGTTTTTCCTCTGTAAAACAGGGAGAACACTTCCTGCTCCCACACCCTCACAGGATTGTTTTGAGGATGAAACAAAAATTAACATACTGAATGAGCTAATAGGTGGGAAGGTAATTTTTTTTTCACTCTAAAGGTATGTATTATCTTTATTACTGAATGGAAAAGCCCACTCAAGCATTTCAAAGCAGTGCCTATTAAAACAAAAACCTAAGCTGGAGCCTGGCTGGATTCTTAAAGAATTGCTGTGGGTTCAACACAAAGAAGCTTTTATTTAGAGCATAAATTGGATTTCTGCTTGCAAAAGAAAACATGAGATAATGTTCTTTGTCTTAATTTGACCAATACTGAGGCTCTTCAGTATTGGCCAAGAATCTAATATTGGATCATACCAAAACACAACCATTTGCTTCCTGAAATTACATCCACAAAGGTCCAGCAGTAAAATGCTGCCTCTAACAGAGCATTTACCAAGATTGCAAGGCTTCCTGTTCAGATTGCAAAATAATGCCCCTCTCTGTCTTTTTTATTCAGTATACCCTCGGGTGTCCAGTTTGGATAAAATTTGAGGTCCAGCTCCTATTAAATCTCCTCAGGTAAGTTCACTTCTGGACTTCTAATATCAATGTGGGAGCTGCCAAGCTCAAACAGTGACCAGAAGGCATGATGGGCTCCTCCCTCCTGTTTGCATTCTAGGATTAATGTGCTAAAGCTTTTATTTCCAGAAATAAGGGAATTTGAGGAATCACATGGACAGGCTTAAGAAAACGACTTCATTCTTGTCCATATTAGTTAATTCTTGTAAAGCTGACTCAATACAAATTCATTATTATCAATTTTCATCCTCTAACTTGCAAATTTAAAGCAAAGAAAATTTAACTACTGATGACATTAACAAGAATTTTATTTCGTTGTATTTTAGAAGCAATTTGTTTAAAGCAAGGCATTGTAAGCTGGCTTTACAACCACAGCTTTAAACACTTTTTATAAACATTTTTTTTAGGTCAGGTTAATTGAAATTTTAAGGTTAATTAAACATTTTCTAACCCTTCTCTCAAACACTTTAAAATGTTTAGTAATGCTTTTAAAACCACACTGAAAAATTAAGGGGCAGATTTCCTTAAATAAGCTGCATATGTAAATTATGTTTTCTTTATCCATTTTTAGGTAAATATCTTAGCAGACATAATGAGATAAAATTATTTTTAAATGAAATATAACTTCCTAAAAAGCCTCCTTAGTTATTAAATTCAGTGAAAGTGAGTTGTATACTGATAAAAAGGAGAGGCCATACCCTCCCTCCAAGCATGCAGGCTTTCTAATACTTATTAATGTATGTGACCTATTTCACTGTTTCCCCAACTTCCTTGTCATAAAGTGAGTTTTACTTGAAATTTCTGCTAGTGCCTTTACTTTGAAAGGATAATTTTTTATAAAGTTATTTTTGTTGGTCCTCGCTGAATGCTTTTCACAAGCAACCAGTTTGGGGTTTTCAAATGAGAATTCTATACAGTGACTGGATATAAACTTTCTGGCTATTTTGTTCTTTCACTTTTTAATTAGACCCAAAGCTTGTTAGAGTGCAGGAAAGTTAAATTTTGGGTCTCGCATGTCTATTTCAATACCCTATAAACTATTTTACAGCCAAACATTTTTTTTCTAGAAATTTGCAATTCTTGCAGTTTTATCCAGCACTAACTCAGATGCATCCTACTTTTTTTTTTTTTTAAATACCTACAGGGAATGAAAGTTAACTTCAGGAACCAGGAATGAAAATGGTGAAAAGCAAGGCGTTAACATACCCAGCGCTAAGCCGCTATGATTTGTGAATGCAATAGAGCAACATGCTTTCATTGAGCGCCTACCAGGTGCTCAGTCTTGAGAAACACGATTTAGCAGGCCTGGTTCTAGACCTGGAAAATCAAGCCCAGGGACCCTACTGCGGAGATGAGCTGCCCCTGAGAGCTCCACCGCGAAACCAGTGCTCAGCTGCGCCCACTCGGTCCCGGGACCCCACACACAGCTCTCAGACCTCCGTGGGTCTTCGATTCAGAAGGGTGTCCTCCGCCCCACAAAGCGACTCGCAAAAAACGAGTACCGTCGCACTCGCAAAAAGAGGATCTCCGGGAAACCTGCGCTCACCCTGCCCGGGCTAGAACAAGTGGCAAAGGAGGCAGCCCCCAGTCAGGAACCGGCTGCCAAGTCGAGAGTGAGAGGAGCTACTACTTGCGTTTGCGATAACCTCGGAAAAGAAACCTCTTAAAAGACAGGAGAGGGTGTGTGGGTTGGGCAGGATGGGGCTTGGAGAAGTGCCTGCCAATGTCTCGGATATTTCTTAGCTCGACCCGGAGTGCGGGTTGGGGTCACCAAGAGAGCGAGTGTCCTAGTGGAAGTCAGCAGGCGGAGGAGATGAGAGAGAGGTGAATAAAAGTCATTCAAATTAAATTCCCAAGCGCGCTCAGGGCAGCCAGGGATTTAGCAGGAGGAAGGGAGTGCCGGGAACTCAGGGTGCATCGGGCCGTGCAGCTAAACACTTGCCGGCTTACGCCGCGCGGACGGACAGAAGGACACGGATAAACCCAATCGAGGGACTTACCTTCAGGATTGGCACTGATGAAGACCCGGACGCTGCGGCCGGCGGGTGCGAGGTGAGAAGGCAAGGCGGTGAGGTTCCCGGAGAAAGCTGCCCGCCGGAGCGCAGAGTCCCGGGGACAGGGCAGCTTGGTGCCCGCTCCGGCCGGCCACATCGCCCTCTGGGAGGAACAGCGGCCGCCGGCGCCACCTCCTTCTGCTCCTCGGGTCCGGCCCGCGGCTCCGCGGAATGGCTAGGTCGATCCCCGCAGGCGGTGGGGCTCAGAGCCGGTTCGAGACCGAGGCTCCAACGGCGAGCTTCTTGGCGCACACCACCCGCCGGTGGGGAGCGGCCATACGGACCCTCGGGCTCCCCTTGCCGCCGCCGCAGCCTGCTGCCCTTTTCAGTGTCCGCCTTGGCTCACTGCCGGGGCTCTGCACAGCAGTCGGGCGGAGCGGGAGGTCAGCGTGGTGGCAGCTACGCGCCCGGGGCCCGTTTGCGCCTGGAAGCGCCCGCGCCGGCCTCTGAGTCCGCGGCCATCTCCCCGCCCGCCTCCCCGCCCGCGCCCGTCGCGACAGAAGGGGGGCACCAGGCGGCGGGGTCCTAGTGGGCGAGGAGAGAAGACCAAACTTTGTCTGCGAAAGGCTTCGGGAGTTTATGGCAAGGTGCTTTGCGCCGGCAGCCGCGTAACCCCGCCCCCCGCGCGGCGCAGAAATACCCCGCAGTTTAAAGGGCAGCGGATGTGGGGTGCAGGGGCCTCCGGGGTACCTCTGGGGACAGACCTGGGAGCTCGTTGTTGCCTCCTTTGTGTAGGGCAGTAAATAAATTAGCCTGAGATTCCTGCTGTTGCCCCTCCAATCTCCTAAAGGTCAAACAAGAGCTGAGCATTTTCGGGAATCCACGCGTGCCGGCGTTTTTGCGCTTATGCCGACGTGCAAGGAATCCGGCCTCAAAGTTAGACGCGCCACAGAGATGGTACCCTGAGACCAGACCCCGAGAGTGAAAACGAATATCAAGACTCGGGAGCGACTTGGTGGCAACTTGGGTGCCCTGAAGGGAGGGCTACCGTCGCCCGGTCTCTCGGTGGTGGCCGACGTCCTGCCGCTCGGCTCACTCCCCTCTCGCGGCCGACAGGGGTTTTTATAGTGAGTTGGTGCCTCTCACGTGCTCCTCTCCCGCTGGTGTCGGAAGCTTTCTGGGAACGGATCACCGCGGGGAGCTCTCCCGGGGCCTCTAAGCTTCCCGGGGCTTCTTTTTGGTTCAGTAGAGGCGCGTTCCGCAGCTGTTCCTCTGGGGGCGGTGGCTCCTGGGCCCGTGGGCCGCGAGGATGCCGGGAGTCCAGAGTGGCCACGTGTGCGCCTAGGCCGGGTGGATGCCCTGCGCAAGTTCCTCAAGGAACTTGCGAGGGATCCGAGTTGGCATTTACCCGCGGTTCCTTATGTTTGCACTTCAGCCCCATTTCTAAATCCGTGGAAAGCAAGTGTTGGTTCCACCAGACGCTGATCCAGAGTGGTCAGAGCGTACATAGGACAGTGGAATATGGAGTCGGGGCGCGAGGTGGACGGAAGGGGTGGCCCGGGTGACGTGAGATACAGAGGAACCCAGGCGCAAAATTGCCATGCCGGGACCACACCCCACTACACCCATAGAAATACTACAAATTTCAAGACAGGAAGGAAGACCTCAAGGAATAAAAGTGTGACTATGTTGCCTGTGGGGTGGGGGAAGGAGATGGTCTCCAAACTCCTAATTCTGCACTTTAGAGCAGAAACGCCTGTTTTTTAAGAAGGAAGAACTGCTTTTCTAAATCTTTGAAATTGGGCATAGGGAAGGTGGGCACTGGATAAGGGCAGCTCCTCAGCAAGTTTTATGCTACCCTCCTGGGGGCTCCTGCTCTAGGCAGCTGCTGGCCTCCTCGGGGCTGGTCTGCACTTCCTCTGGGCCCTGCCGGGGGCAGTGATGCTCTACACACTGCTGTTTGCTGTGTTACCCCCACCCCACCCTCGGCAGCGCACTTTATGGGGTGCCTCTTTGGAGGAGTTGGATCTCGAGGTTTTTAAGACTGTCTCTTCATTCCTGAGAATCAGGGGGCAGATGGTTACTTTGGGATAATTTCATGCAACACATAAAGAAGCTCTGAACATAGCCAAATATTTGTTCAGTTGATTCTGTTCAGCAAATTATCTTCTCCCCATTTCTAGCCTTATCACTCCCAGGTGGCAACCTTCCAATCAAGAAGGGGGTCTCTGAAAGATCCTCTTTTGCTCCAAGAGTTACAGACTGAGAGCTCTGGAATAGGCTATGAATATGCAGTATCTATTACAGTACCATCCTTTATGAATATACAGCTCTGTTACTGGGGAAGGGAGCAGGCCCTCTTTATGCCTGGTCCCAACTCACTATTGTTTATGAGAGATTGAATAAGGAGACCTTCGTATTGTCAAGGACCTTCCTTTCTTTTTTTTTCCTTTTTTATTTGTGGGTGGTTTTTTTTTTTATAACGCTGTTATTAAAAATGGGACTCGTGTTTGTGTCTTTTGACCTCTGCCTCAGACCTCTAAGTATTGTGCTTTCTTAGGATGACTTTGGGATTTTGACAGCCTTTATAAACTAATTAACTGTTCTAGACAGGCCGAAGTTTAACATCTGCCTGTGTCACTGCAGCCCAGTGCTGCAGAGGAGAGAGAATTTCACATTGCCTGTGGAGCCATGCTTTAAAAGGCTCCCTGCATGGCCAGTCTCGGTTCAGGCGGAGTGGACTTCTGTCTCTGGGATATGTGGGAGATTTCTGCTTAAGGAGACATCTTCCCCAACTTCTTTCCCATGTTCTTCTTCCACCCTGTCACTTGGTAACATCTGATACTCTAAAACCAGAGATCATTTGTTAGCATGCAAATGGCATAGGGAGGGTCACCTTGGTACCAATACCTTGTTATCAATTAATTAGATCTATCTACACAGCATCAAACCTGAGGAACTTTTGCCTGCACAAGTTAAGTGGAGAGAGAGAAAAAGAGAAACTGAAAAGGGTAGGAGAGGGCATAAATGTAGTGGGCAGACCTTGATTTAAAGTTTGGAGTCTACTTTATTTTTTATCTGTTTAAAACACTTCACAAACTTTCTTCTCTTCAATAAATATTGCAAGTGTTATTCTTACCATCGTTTCACACCTGAGAAAACCCAGGCTTAAAAGAGTGAAATGACTTGTCCAAGGTCACGTAACTGGTTTGGAGTAAAGCCGGGATCCAGGTATTCTGGCTCCTGCCCCAGTGCTCTTTGCACCATCTCTGTTTCCTAATTTTGCCCAGGTCTGGCCCTGGCTGAGCATCCTGGAAAATACATGCTCTGGCCTGTGTTCACAGCTGTGGAAGGCTGGTTATCACTTCTGCTTTCCAGATAGGAACGATCTATGTCCACAAGATCACAAAGGACTAGGCTCTTCCAACTTCTTGGATATTGCTAAGATGGGAAAGATTTCCAAATTCCTTTATCCTTCAGTTCTTGCTCTTTCCTCATGAGATCCCAAGTAAATCCCTCCATTCTTGAAGTGGGCTGGAGAATTTAAAGTATATAGAAATGGGAAGCCAATGTACGTGAAAAGTGGCCCTGGGATCAAGCCTGTTATCTCAAATGGTTATTTTCCCAAGAACAGGCATCCCTCTCTCCATTCTCTCATACACTCCCCAGTTTATAGTCTGGAGGAGCACAGAGAGGATCAGATGTCCTGTGTTTAGACCAAAGGGCTTCTGGGTTCATCCTACTCATAGAACTAGAAGGAAACTTTGTGATTATGGAATCCAACCCCCTTGTTGAACAGGTGATGCTCACTCCCCGGAATAGTTTTATACAAAGGAGGAAGGATAGATGGAAGGAAAGCTAATATCTAACAATACATGAGTGTCTTCTATATGCCAGACACTGTTTTAGACTTTTAATCCATATCTCATTAAATTCCATTGCATCCTGGATCTGGGCTGGATCAGTTTGATGTCTCTTCTTGGACACAGCTGCCCCTTGGATAATTGTTGAATACCTTTTGTGATATGTGTGCACTTTGCTTGTTCCACAGTGCATGGAACACAAATGTACCTCACTTAATTCCCTTTACTGCAATGGCTGGTGATTTTTCTTCCAGCTGCATAACAGTAGTACATCTTCAGTCTATCCTCCTTATATAATGGCAGTGGTGAATGTAAAGCACACAACCAGAGACCCTGTTACTGATTCTGACTCAACAGCAGAAAGACTCATCACCCAACCTGTTTTTGCCTGCTTGTACACATTTTGGTACATCAAATATCCTGGCCTGGAAACGTCTGCATCGCTGTACTATATGTGTCCTATTGTGGATTGAAGTGGAAATAGAGCCCCTAGTGTTGTAAAGAAGACTAAATTAACACACTGTACCACTGTAATTTTCTCAGGAAATCTGGTCAACAAAGCCAAGGATGTGTTTGTGTTTCCCAAACTTATATTCACAGTGTTTCTCTGATTTGGGTGATGAATATTTAACTCTACATTGCCAGTGTGAGAAAATGGTCATGCAAGCCAAGACTCCACTTCCCAAAGTTCCAGCTGAGGATATAAGCTAGACTATCAGAAACCCACTTACTTGTTTACAAAGTGGAAATTTTCAGTCTGTGTGAGAATTCGTCAGCATAACAATTTGCCAACAGAGAAAGTTGATTCAGAGGTGTCTGCCGCAAGATAGAATTCACAGCAGCTCAGTTTTAAATAAAGTTACACCTTTCTGAAATCGCTATCTGATGTTTTCATGACTCAGAAATTCTAACTTTATATCCACCCCTTCTAAATCTGTTTAATGTATTTTTTGATCAGTCTGCATCTTACAACCTACTAAACACTTTCATTGTTATGAGAGCACTATGTGTATCAGCAAAGAAGAAGAAAGTAAGATTTTTAATTAAAATTTATCGATTTTGATATATTTTTATAAATTATTTTTTTTCATTTTATAATTGCAAAGTTTTTTTTATTCCTGTGACATTAATAACAATTACAGTATTTAAAAAATCCTTTTCCTTTTTGTTGACTTATCTGACTTTATTTGGGGAATTGCTTTTTACAAAAGCACTTTCATACATGTTAGCTCATTTTGATTCTAACCTTAGGAGATACATTCTGTATTAACTATAGTTCTCTCCTCTAACTCCTTTTTTGAGTACAAAAAAAAAGAAAAAAAAAACAGATCAAGAGATTTCAATGTTACATCCAAATTCACTTAGTTGGTGGGTGACAGAGCCAGTATCAAACCTGGATCTGCAGACACCAAGCCATATTTATTTACATTATCCCACATGGCCACCAAATTATAACAAGGTCCATTCAGCTAAAGATGAACATCCTTTGCACCTCGTTGGGAGATTTATATTGATTATTAGTTGTTTTTAGTCAGAGTTCTCCAGAGAAAGAGAA
>PVKY010014781.1:0-10424 GCA_004027775.1 Bradypus variegatus | reverse complement strand
GATTAGACCTGATTTTCCATGCGTTTTAAGTTCACGATCATTTTCTATACTGGGTTCAGAATCAACTTAAATCTGAAGAAATTTGGACATCCTTGTACTCATCCCTTTATCCTCCCCTAGTTGAGAAAATCTTGATTGTGTATATAACATTTTTTATTAAATTGAATTTTACAAAGCAATGATGACTTTCATGGATTTAGCGTTTTAGATGAGTTTCCCCATAAAAAGAAAACAGCAACGTGAGATTTTAAAAATATACATCTATATAATCAGATTTGCAATTTTTCTAGATACTGATAATCACTAAAATGTTACAAAACTGAGTAGTGGAATTACATGATACATTTCAAAATGGATGTGGCTGCATTGTTATAGCCATGATAAAAAAAATGTTGCCTAATATTTGTTCATTGATCCTCTCATCTGATATTTGTGATCTTTAGAAAATGTTATTGTTGGCTCTCCTGCATATTCTATAGTATATATAATTTTAATCAGTGATAAAATTATAGAGCTGGAAAGAAGTATCCATAATTCATCTCCTTCATTTTACAGACAAAGAAACTGGTCTTTAGAAAACTCCCTTCTAAAATAGTAAATCACTACAGTGTCTTTTGACCCTATGTAATATTACACTATGTGAAAGAAAAATATCAACTTTGATCTTTATGTTTTATCAGTTTAATAAAAACCAGAAAAATATTACAGTTTTGTGGAGAGGCCTAGTCTCTTAACTCCCTCATGAGGTTCTTACCCCATACTTTTAGATGGAATGCAACTTCTTTGCACTTGTTTTGGGAAGACATAATAACATGGGTTAACTTCATATTAAAGAGCAATAGTATTATTTATACCCATATAATTGATATTGGTGTGCAGACTATCAAAATGGAAACCTGAAAATCCTAACGAATACCCAGTCCCTATTTGAGACTCTATAAAAGTTTCATTCACTAAGTTTACTTTTTCAGAAACTAAAAACCTCCAGATTGTTCCTATGCCAGATAAATACCAAAACCCAGAGGCATCAGTCTCTCCAAGAACATCAACCAGCTGCATCCCCCTTCCCTGTAATGTCAGCACCCCTTTTCAATATGAACAAGTTAGAATGGTCATTGCACAGATATTCCTGAAGATTGAGATAGTGATCAAATGAGAGTGAGGAGTAGCAACTGACAAGAGAGTATTTAACAAAGGATTATGACCATGAATCATTATATAGATTTTTTTTTTGGTCTCTAGTGAATTAGAAGAGCCAGAAGGAAATAACTGAAATTGTGGAATTGTAACCCATACCATACTTTGAAATTTCTATAACTACTTGTTAAACTGTACCTTGAAAGTTATCACTTTTCTGTATATGTATTATATTTCACAATAAAAAATGTTTTTTTAAAAAGGAAACAAATTACTAAAGTCCACAATGTACTACAGAAATTATCATCAAACATTTATAGTCAAGAACATTTACAAAATATTTGTCATTTGCATAAGCACAATTTCCAAACTTTCTAATGATTTGATTTTGTTTATAATTAATAAGTATAAAGCATTTTTATATACACTTAGCAACATTGTACATTTTAAACAGTTGGTACTACTGTTATGACAAAAGAGAACGAAAATTTATATTTCTATCAGGGCAAAACAGAACATGAAAAATGTTCCCCGAGAGTGCCCAGACTCAGGTCACATGCTTCCTTGGTAACCGAGCTGACTCCAACTGGGATTCGAGTTCCTTCTTCCCACTTCTGCTCGTGGAGGGCTCAACGCCACCCAACGCTGCTTGAAGGCGTTTCCTAGATCCTAGACCTAATGGCGCAGCGGGATCGGGTGGCGTAAATTTAAAAAAGGCATCCCCGTATATATCCTATATTTCACAATAAGGAAAGAACTGAAACTGTGGCACTGTAACCTATAACATTTTTTGACATTACCTATATAACTGCTTGTTGAGCTATATTTTGAAAGTTAACACCTTTCTGTATATATATTTTACAATAATGCACATAACTGAAATTGTGGAACTGTAACCCATAACATTCTTTGAAATTTGCCCTCTAACTACTTGTTAAATTGTACTTCGAAAGTTGTCACTGTTACGTATACATGTTAAAGTTCACAGTAAAAAATGCATTAAAAAAAATAAAAGAGGCATCCGTGTAAATAACAGCGCTGATCAAACTTGCACGCTGCAGAACGCTATCCGAAGTTGTCTCTCACCCCCGTTAAATTTATTTTAAAGTCTCATTCATTATTTTAAGGAGGAATGAAAATTCAAATGTTACATTCTGCCGCCACTGGCTTTCCTTATTCGTTTTAATATAAATACAAATATAAAAATAAAAGTTCAACATATCCCCCAGCTGCATACACGTATTTTCCGTTCCAGCCAAAACTTCTAGGCTTGCGGACCGGCCACCCCTATCCCTTACCCCTAGCGGGTCTCAGGCTTCCGGGAGGTGGGGAGAGAGCATCCACTTTGAAGAGCCGGAGTGGAGGAAAACCAGTGTCGTTCAGTCCCGGAGGCGGGCTCAGCTATAGCCCCCAGGAGGGCGCAGAGCTCGCGGCGTCCCTGGAGATGGCGTAGCCATGGCGAGCCCGGAGCTCCCGCCCGCACTAAGTCCCTCTGACCCCTGCAGGCTTTGTCTGGCGGCGGCGAGGGAAGGGCTTAGGAGGGCAGCAGGGATCCTGGCGCACGTCAGGGGACTGACCCTGTGCGTGTAAAGTAACAGCCGCCAACTGCTCGCAGGCAGCGGCCAGGACAGTCCCTTCTCTCTCTGCAGCAGGTTTGCGGAACTTGGGAGCTTCTTAGTCAGAACCGGAGGTGAACCAGAGATCGCAGCGAGTCTCCGCTTTGGGGAAGAAAATCGCTGCCTTCTCTTTCCTGGGAATCGTGCCTAGTCGCCACTGACCCATTTCACCCTTTTTTAGTCGGGTGTGAGTAAATTTGGTTGGCAAAGCTAGGATGCAAACCCAGAGCAAGAGCCTCACGTTTTCCGTATCTTCCTCTGGACGGTGCAGGCGTCAGACTTGGCCTCCTGGACTTTGATGCACCCTTATAAGGACACTCAGTTGCTTGAGGAAGATTCTGGTTAATGATTGGGTTCAGAAAAACATAGGTGAGGGAAGTTTTAATTTTTGTTCGTTTTACTTATCACAAGCCAGAAGAGGAATCCATCCATTGAGGACCACTCACAGAAATAAAAAGCATCCAGTGTTGAAACAGCATCCACTCCCGCTTTTAAAGGAGAGAGACACATTAGGTTAAACTCACTTGATTTTGAATTTGGGGAGAATGTCAGATAAAACTTTCTTTAACAAGGAGAATGGACATTTCCCTTTCATGTTATGGCCAGTTAAGTTGGGAGTGGGAGGCAGGAGAGGCAGGGAAAAGAAGCAGGAGAAATGAAAGAAGCGAAAGACCAGGTTGAAAAAAAGTAACAACTCAGGCAGAAAGTACAACTGAAAGTGTAACTAGCATTGTGGGACTGGTTGTTTACTTGGAACATAGGCTTTAAAGCAAAGTAAGCAACCAGCAGATTTTGCGGCCCCATCATGAACTGAAGAGACAAGTCCCGGAAAGAGGAGGGAATGGATGTGTGTACCTATTTAGACAGTCTCCTAGATGTGGAATGTTTAGCTTATCAAAACACACATAATTTCTCCATAAGGCACATCACTGCCTTCTTGCATTTGTAACACAAGACAACTTGTGGCATTATGCTTGGGGGGGGCAATTTAAACAGTGAACTCACCCCCCAAAAAAGAAAAAAAAGCACAAACTGAAAAAAAAAGTGGCACTAAATGTACCATGAAAAGGATACTTGTTTACAGTATAAGAGCTCAAACAAGAAGGCAGAGTGTTGCCTTGTTTGACCTCAGCTGGGAACGTGTGCATCAGGGGACTCATTTTGCTACTCTATGCATGTCTACAAATGACAGGGAAAGTGCTGTGAGGATTCAGTATGGGGTTACAAATACATTAGAGCAAGCAGGTGAATTCACAGGTACAGAATCCATGAATAACAAGGATTACCTGTATGTAGCATGATTTCCTCTTGGAACTAGCACAGTGAAATATATTACAGAAGCTGTGCTGTCAAAGTACTGCTTCATTTGTGCAGAGGAAATAATAGAACGGCTTCTCTGCCTTGCTGTTTGCCCAGGAAAGCTCTATACCTTTCAAGGATGCAGATAGAGTGGGTGATAGATAAATATTTGATCATTGATTTTATTGGCAAAACTGATTATGACTAGGAGATATGTTGATACTGTTTTTTAAACCGCTTTATTGAGGTATAATTAACATACTTAAAGTGTACAATTTGATAAGTTTTGACTTTATACATATAGATATATATCCATTAACCACCACAATCAGAATAATGAAGGATCCATGCCTTTCCAACATTTTCTCTACCCCTTTGTAACATCTGCCGTCAGTTGTAGTAACAGAGTTGAAAAAGAACTTAGATACTGTGGTGAGGTTTAATCACTGCATAGTTCAGTGTGCCTGAGCACAAAGCATGCTGGGATTTCCACAGGATAAGGCCAGGAGGGAAGTCAAAATAACTTGGGCCTGGCTGCCAGCTGCTCACTGGGAAAGGAGATGGATGGAACGTTGGACTCTGTATGGACACAGATTCCAAAGTGTGTGGCAATTCAGATAAGATTCAGGCAAACGCTGGAATTGGGGCAGTCTGGGATTTTGCTGGAGATTAAGAGAGGTCCTAATGGAATGATACTATCCTTGAACTGTACGACCAAAATAAAAACAGGAACAAAACCCACAACTAAACTCCAGGACTCCAAGGCTGGCTGGTGCTGGAAAGGAAATCACCTGATTGGAGGGGAGGCTGCTTTCTGTCCTTCAAATTCATCATTCCTTTGGTTCTCTTATTGGTCACTACTGGCTATGGGAGACATCTGCCTTCCCATTTTAACCCTCTGGAAGTGTGCTACTTTGTAGACCAGCTTAGATGTGGAGAGAATGTTCTGAGACATTGCTGAAGGCTATGGCAAAGCAAAAGGGAAATAACACCGCGAGATTAACAGGTCTACTCCGATGTTTAAAATATAGTTTTTCCATCTCTATTTTGTGGTCCTCCTCAGCTTCTACACTGTCTCCCCACTCCTGGAAGCCCCTTCACTGACTCCTCAAAGTCCAGGTATGACCCAGTTCACATTATTTTCTCTGCTCTTTTCTCCTCTTACTTCTTTGCTCCTTTCTGGAGGATTCCTATGGCACAACATTTTACCTGATGGTTAGATTTATAGTCTAGCCCTTGATCTCAGTGGTCTAGACCATAGCTGTTCAATGGAAATATAATACACGCCACAAATGTGATTCCCATATATAATTTCAAGTTTTCTAGTATTTACATTAAGAAGAGGAAAAAGAAACAAATGAAATTATTTTTAATAATAACTTTTTAACCAAGTCTATCCAAAATATTATCATTTCAACATGTAATCTATATGAAATTATTAAATTATTTTACATTTTTTTACATATTAAGTAGTCTCTGAAATTCAGTGTCTATTTTACACTTATAGCACATCTCCATTTGGACTAACTATATTTCTGTATTTGGGCAGCACAGCTCTAGATATAGAATAATGGCCTGGATCCAAAATTAAATGTTCTTGGGGGTGGGGGTGGGGTCGAGAGGAAGGAGATGGGTTTTGTTTTGGATGCACAGAGTGTGGTACTAGTGTGCATTCCTGTGGATGGAGACAACAGATCATTAGAAAGGCAGTTGTAGAGCAGCAAGACAGAGCATCTTCCAGTGTCCTTTGTCAGAGTGACACACAACTGCTTCAGTAGTAAATTGCCAATGTCACCTTGTTTTTTGAATCCATACATTAGATTATAAGAAAAACTCATACATTAGCATTTTTCCCACAATCCTAACTTCCAATGTAACCTATGCATACCCTATTGCAATTGATTCTGAAAATTTATCTCCATGTTAGCTTGTTTTCATGCATGTTTTCTCTAACAGGTATTTATCACATTTATTTTCTTATTTATCTATTATATTTATTTTGCCTCTCCTTAGGTACATTGAAAAGAGTTGAGCAAAAAAGTGGGCACTATTTCACTTAAATACAAAGAATCATTCAGCTAATAAACTATTATTCAGCATGAGCAATTTTTCTACATATAATTTGGGTAGTATATTTATTTGCATCTTAGCTGTCAATTTTAAGATTAACAAGATCTGTAATATCTTTTAAAATTACTTTTTTTCTCATTATAAAAGTGATTAATAACAAGACATCACCTTTGGAAAAGATTAAAAGAATGCAACAATGCTCAGTGTTTCAAAGATACGGGGAAATCAACACGCTTATCCATTGTTGGTGGGAATGTAAATTCTTACAGGGATTTTGGAGGACAATTTGAAAATATATATTAAAGTTCAAAATGTGACTATCCTTTGTCTTTCCAATTCTAGTTTTAGAAATTTATCTCATAAGGATAATTGGATAAGTGTACAAATTTGTATTGCATGGATATTCAATCCTATTATTTATAATAGCAAGACAATGAAAACAACTTACATTTCAACAAATATTTATTGAGTCCTACCTCTGCCAGACACTGTAGTAGATGGTGTCCCGCAACAATTAATCAGATATAGATGGTTCCTGACTTCATACAGCTTATATTTTAGGAAGGAAGATAGTCCACTAAACATTCTGTGCAGTGCTAGAGGATAGACTGTGAATGAAGCTCTTAAGAGGGTTGCTGGTGAGACAGCAAAAACTTTATGGAGGAAGTGATGTCTAATCTGGGTACTGTACGTTGACTGGTTTAAATATGTTGAATTGTGTAGTGTAGCTATTAAAGATGATGGTGACGTGGAAAGAAGTACACAGGATTCTTGTTGAGGAAAAAAAATCAGACCACAAAACAGACTAACGTAATTTTAGTTTTTGCAAAATCATATGTTTTTATGTTTTCACATATGTGTATATATGTATATAAATGTGTGTGAATATGTATTCTCCAGAAGGAATTGAACTATAACTGATTATCTGTTGTTCGTAGAATTTCAGTTGATTTCAACTTTTAATATAAAAATTTATTGTTATTATTTTAGTGCAGCAACAGGAATTTAGTAGCTCATGGTTTCAGAGCCCAGAAGGCTGGCTTTCTCCCAGGACCAGAAGCATTCTGACAGGCCAGTCATTCTCTCTCTCTTTTTTTTTTTTAATCTTATTTTATTACTTGGAGAAGAGGAGAAAACAAAGAAATACACAAAGACAAGAAAAAGCAAGGGAACAAAAAAGTAGCATTAAGTAGAATAGTTATTATAAAAGGGCTAAATTCCTGAATCGTGATAAACATCAAGGACATTCACAAGTTGTTTACAAAAATATTTTGTCATAGAAATACTGAATAAAACATCTTGGTCCAGAGAAACAAAACCAACAGGTGAATATATGTTAACTACTTCTATGAAATACCTTCACAGCAACACCTAGATTAGTGTTTGACCAAATAACTGGGCAACATATCCTAGCTGAGTTACACATATAAAAGAAATACAAAGATATGTATTTGCTTATTGGCCAGTCATTCTTGGCTTCCTTGGCTTTTCTGTCACATTGTGATGTCCTCTCCTTTCACTTCTGGGTTTTATTGACTTGTAGCAGGTTTTCTCCATGTGGCTTTTTCTCCAGTAATATAATTAAGATCCAACCTCCTTCAGTTGGACCACATCTTAACTAAAAATAATACGCTTCAAAAGGTCCTATTTATAATGGGTTCACAACCACAGGAATGGATTAGGATTAAGAACATGTTTTTTTTTCTGGAGTATATATCTAACCTGGACCCCAAAAAGATGTGTTCTTCCCATGTACAAAATATATTCATTCCATTACAACATCCAGAAAGCCTTAAGTCATTTCAGTAACAATGCTAAGTATGTGATCCCATCAAAATCAGTTATAGGTGTGGTCCATCTTGGGGCAAAATGCCTGTCTGATGGACCTGTGAAACCTAGAAAACAAGTTATTTGCTTTCAGTATTCAATGGTGTGACAGGTATAGAATAGAAATTCCAATTTCAGAAGGGAGAAATGGAAGGAAAACAGGGACCACAGGTCCCAAACAGTTCCAAAACTCAGCAGGGAAAATTCCATCAGATTTCAGGATCAGTGAGTTATCTGTGGATTGATGCTTTGTCTTCCAGTTTGCTGGAGCAGCAGCTCTACCCTTTCCATTTCCAAGTGGCCGTGCTCTCCCCAAATGCGGGGCCCTTGTACATGACACATTGCTTTTCTCTGGCAGCTTTCAGAATACTGTCTTTGTCTTTGGCATTCCACAGTTTGGTTATAATGTGTTTGGGGTGACTTTCTTCAAGTTTATCTTGCTTGGGGTTCACTGGTATTCCTGAATGTGTATATTCATTCCTTTCATGAAATTTGGGAAGCTCTCTGCAATTATTTCTCTGAATATTCATTTTACCCCTTTCTGTTGTCCTCTTTCTGGGACTCCCATAGTGCATATACTGGTGCACTTTGATGGTGCTCCACAGGACTCGCAGGCTCTGTTCCCTTCTCTTCATTCTTTTTTCTTTATGCTCCTCAATCTGAGTAAACTCAATGGTCTTATCTTCAAATTCAATGATTCTTTCTTCTGCCAGCTCAAATCTCCTCTTGAAACCCTCTAAGGGACTTTTAACTTCTGTTGTTATGGTCTTCAACTCCAGTATTACTGTTTGGTTCTTTTTTATAATTTCTATCTCTTTATTGAGATCCTCATTTTATTCATTTAGCATTTTCCTGATGTTCTTTAGTTCTTTCTCCATTTTTTTCCTTTAGCTCTTTGAGCATACAGAAGATCATTTTTGAAAAGTCTTTGATATGTCCAAAGTCTAGTATTCTTTATTGATGGTTTTTGAAGTTTTTTCTTATTCCTTTGGAAGGGCCATAATTTCATGTTTCTTTGTAATATTTTGTTGCACATTTTAAATGTTAATATTTTAATGTATTAACTCCAGGACTTTGTCCTTGAGCTCTGTTCCTTAAGTTTGTTTCTAGCTAGTGATATTACAGAGATTTCCTTGAGTGTCAGGAGCAAAAATAAAACCAAATTAACCAATGAAAAAAACACCTTTCACAGTCTTTGCATATTGGCTCTGTGTTGGCTGCTATTCTCCTTCAGAGTTTAGCTCTCCTTCCAAGATCAACCTGAGGCAAAAGCTTGGGGTTATCTCCATGTCCTGGGATGAGCTTGTGGCCTTAAGAATACCCCTATTTACAGGGATCCGAATGTCCCCTCTATTCCCTATGAGATAGATTTACTTCCCCTCCTGGGTGCTCTATTAAGTATGTCTTGAAGCCTATAATCTTTTGCCCCAGGGCACTTTGATTTTATTGTTTCTTATACTGCTTTAACTGTCTGCAAGCTGCTTCTGCATGCACGGCAAATTCTGGGATGGTGAGCCAGCAATGAGTGTCCTGGTTCAGTCCTTCAGGCTACCACCTGATAGATTGGTACTAACATACAGGCACCCCAGTATGTGCATAGAGGTTAACCTACTCCCTCTAGAACATGGTCAGGGACCCACACTGAGAGTGCAGGCTGGCTCCACACTGAGCCAGAGAGGGGATGGGGAAGAGACCAGCAGGGTGCCATGAGTTTTTCCTAGCATTTTTAAGTTGTGTTTTCTTGACTCAGCACTTGCCTACTTACTGCAATTCTTTAACTGTTTCCTGGAACTCTGCCAATTTATGCTAGTTGTTCAAAGATTCTATGGGAAAATGGAACTCTGGCACATCTTATACTGCTATCTTGGTCAACTGGAGCTCTCTGAAATATATTAATTTTATAATCAGAAAAAATACTCCTGCAGCAATTTTTAAATCTGGAATAAACTGAAAGTAAGCATAGGGAATGAACCAAGTTCAGCATAGGGAATTTGGAAATTATAGAAAGGCTGTAAAGAAGAAAATACAAATGACTACAATTTTCTATCCCCAAGATTACAGATGATCAATTGTAACATTTTGTTGTATTTTCTTCCTCTCTTTATATGCATATGGATATATTAGTTGTTTTCATATTGATATGTGTTTTGTAGATCAGTTTGAAATTTTAATATGTTCAATATTAAAAGTTAATTTGAGCTTATTATTCATATTTGTATTCTATATATCACAGAGTGAAACAATTCTGAAAATTCTCTTCATTACATTAATAGTTAAATTCTAAGTTATTTGGGGGAATATATTGAAATCAAACAGAACTATTCACTTTCTTCTTTTTTTAATTAGGCACAATTAAAATTGTTATTTGTTAACCATATCACTAATACTTTTCTTCAGGTTGTTGGCATTCTTTTGAGTTGATTATAGGGTTAACCTAGATAAGAAGCTCATGTGAATAACATTATTAGAACCCAT
>PVKY010014780.1:0-10440 GCA_004027775.1 Bradypus variegatus | reverse complement strand
GAATTGCCCTTTGTTGTCTCTATTTCTGTGTTTATAGGAAGAGGAGCCTCTGTAGCCACTTCCCTGCGCAGCTGTCTTTGCTAGTAGGCTTTGCACATGGAACATTGGTTTCTTTTTATTCAAATATATAATATATATTAGTTTCTTATCTGGCATCTTATTTTATTCCATTCTCATGGACTTGTTATGAAAATGTGTATCACATAGATCCTCTTAGAAATGAAGAATCTCAGGCCCCAGTCCAGGGCCGTTGAATCGGAATCCACATTTCACCATCTCCAGTTAGTTCCCACACGTGCTATACTTTGAGCAGCCCTGGTCTCATGTGGGCACTGGTGGGCTTGGTGAGAGGTTGGTGCTCACAACTCAGACTATTCAGCATCCAGCCCACCCATTTGGCAAAATAACTTTGTTTCCAATCCTGTATAGTGTACCCCAGGGATAATGAGCTCCTGGCTTCTCGTTGCAAAGATTGAATTTCCCTGTGACCCCACAAAATGCACAGAAATTAGTGGAGGAGTTTAATAATAACAAGATGATCAACTGTTTATTTGTACAGTAAAAATTATGAATTGGTCAAATGCTATAACGTGATAACACTTACACTCAAAATAATATTAAGCAATCCCTAAATAACTGTGTACTTTTTAAAACACAGGAAATGAGTTATAATAATCTTAAATCTTAAATAAAAAATAAGTGTATAAAAGGTAATATAAGCACACTGAAGATAATTTTGGAATAATTGAGAAAAACACTAAAGCAATGCATGGCAATAAGAAATCTATTTATACTAATTTTATTGGGAAGAACAATTTCTAAAATAATTTTCGAAGTGTTGATATTAATTTTATGCCTTGAACTGCATTGCTTGTTTCTAAATGCAACATAATAAAAAAAGTCAGAGATGTATGAAATGAGGGTCTCTTCTCTTTGCTCAAAGTCAACAAAGTACGATGTTGGAGGCCACTTCTTTCAGTTCCTGTTCCACATGGATTTCTGTATCATTGGATTCTGACATTGTTAGACCAGGTGATGTAAATCATTGATGGATATTCTCACCTTTATGGCTCAAAAAGAGATAGGAGTCAATTCAGACCCTTCCCTTCAACTTTCTTTCTATAGATGAACAAAAACTAAGTGACCCTCAGAGCTGTGGTTCTGATCACGTGATCATATTTACAGCCAGGCTCAGCCCAGAGCAGGTGTCTGTCCTGCTTCCCCATGTGGGTCTCAGAGTGCTGAGCTCCACGGTAAACCAGCTGGGCCCCAAAAGGGTGAGAGCAACTTTGTTCCAAGGAGGGAGCCTGAGAACAAGATCGGGGTCCATGGGTGTTTGCTGTTTGTGTCATAAATCAGTGTCCTAGGGACCTGGCCAGGCTCCTGCTGGAATGAGTAGGGATTTAATAACAACAAGATGGGGACATGGTCAGTGAGGGCTCTTGGATCACCACAGCCTGAGAACTGGCTCCTGAAATGAGAAAGACACATGTGACCCATGAGGAAAGAAGCAGAGGTTTCTCTTCAAAGGCTGGTCTCTGAAGCTGCCATGAACCAGGGCAGTGAGTGAGGAGGGGGAGGGAAGTCCAGGCCGTGGTGAGGATGCTCCCAGGGTACCCCGGATTCACAGCTGTGGCTGGAGTTTCTGAGGGCTCTTTTATCTCCTCAGCATCCTGGTAAAATGTTGTGTGTTTTCTCTTTACCACCCAATTCTGGCTTCTCTGCCCTGAAATCAGCACCTCTGTCTGGGGGAGGCCTGTGGTGGCTGAGAGCTCTGGGGGAGTCCCCTGGGAGGAGGCAGGGGCTGTGACACTTTACATGGGCCAGTGAGCTGGGGTCAGGGGCCCTTACATTTAACCACTTGCAGCTCCTTCTGGGTGCGGAGAAGAGCCACAGCAACCACTGGTGGCTGCCTTGGCTGAGCATGTGTGGTTCCCTCCCATTGAACAAATAGCTGTTGCTTTGATCTTGTTGACACAGCCACTGTAAAACCTGCATTATTGCTTCTTTCCTCTTTGCTCACTCCTGTCTGTATGTGTTTCTGTGGTTATTCTGAAAATCAACTCCAGAAACTACATTTCAATTTCAGGGTTAACTGCTCTTAATTGATTCTCTGAAAGTTTTGACTAAAGAAATTATACTTAATATAATTTATTCTATTAAGAGGTCTAACATTGTTAAGGTTAATTTTTGAATCTCAAGTTGCATAAACAGCTGATTTTAGGTGAAATTTATTTAATAATACCCTTTAGAAAAATTTCCATGGAAAATTCAAGGACCACAGATTTAAGACTGAGTATTCCAGGATTTGCTAACAGCTCTGAGTCAGGCCAGCACAGCACTAGGCTCCGTGGACCATTTAAAAGCTGAGAAGGACAAAATGCCTCTGTTCTGAGGACACCAGTGTCTCACGGTACTGCTCCTGGTGCTGGTGGGAGACCCCAGAACTTTTTTTATTCCCCTTAAAGGTATTTTTGCATGTGTGTGCAGGGTATAGCCAATGCTGGGGCATTAAAAAGCCACTTATCCACAACAGTGTCATCTTGAAGGAAAAAATTGGATTGATTCCATTCCCCCTTTCTTGGGGCCATTGCTGGTTTGTGGTTGCTTCACTTTCTGCATTATAAGCTTAAGGAAACTTTCAGTGGAGTCACTGGTACTAAGCATGATACTCTATAAAGATGGTTGCATTTTATCAGAACTTAGCATCTGGAATGGGTCTCTATTTCCTATTCTATTTTCCAGCTCTGTTATAAAATAAAGCTTTTTCTCTGGACATTATTATGGATTTTACAGGAGCTCCTCCTTCAAGCTGGGATCTCTCAGAGATGACAGTTCACATTTAACCACAGATGGCCCCTGCTGTACCTTAGTGTGACTGGACACTGGCTTTCCATTTGGGGAGAAAGAGGGAGACAGGGTGGGAGAGTAGAGAAAGGGAGCTGGCAGGGCCAGAGCTGCAGGCAGTGCTGTTCTCTCCCTGCTGCCTGCTGTCTGCACATCCATCATTATTTTTTCTGTTCACTAATCTTAGGCAGAACAAAAAATCCAGTAGGTTCCTCTAAATGTCTTTAACCAAATTTAAACTTGCCCCATTGTTCCATGAGCAAGAAAATATAAATACAGAGATGTGAGCTTATTAAATGTGAACACTTAATCGACTGAAGAGACAGACCAAAGCGTCTGCACTTCCAACAAGAATTTTATTTCCCTCCAAAGGCCAGGGCTTGGGCTTGTAGTTGCTCTTTAACAGTGAACGTGATGAGACCTGGTTTGGTGGTAACTGAATTGCAGGGAGCATGGCGAATACCCTCATAATGAAAATATTTCATTTTGAGGTGTTGTGAAGAGCCAGACATTTAGAAGTTTTGACCTTGACTTCAGAGTTTGGAAACAGGAAGTATATAGGAAAATCCTTGAAGTTGTGTGGCCTCAATTCAGGGATCTCCAGGCATTGGGGGGCGGGTGTGTGTGTGGTTGTGAAACACTCAAGACTGATTCTGTTCCCACCCTAAGAATTAGGGCACAAATGCCTTGTACACTGTCCTCTATAATGAGACTGCCTGCTCCCTCTGCCTCCCTCCTCCTCTCCTGTCCAAAACGGCAAGCTCAAGCCATAGTCAGTTGTGCATCTCTCCAACTCTCCCCTTTCCAAAAGGTCCAAGAGCCCAGACAGGGCCCAGAACTTTGCAGAGTTAGGAGGGAGAGAGCCAGGGAAGGAACAGGCAGCGGCTGCAACCAAGAGCTCCCTTTCCCAGCTTTGCAGTCCGCTGGCCCTTCGGTGAGCCACGTCTTCCCTGCCGTCTTCAGAGCCAAGCACAGTGGGGCAGACGGGGGACAGCATAGTCCGCGCTGAGTCGCCGTCGCCGTAGTCCGGCTCAGCCAGGTGCAGGTCCACGGCGAGCTCCTGCAACGCGGCGGTACGCCCGATCTGGTCATTGCGCCGCTTCTCCACGATCAGGTCTTCCAGGCCTCTCACACCCATCCTGAACCCCACTTGTCATAAGGGCACCCGCGGCGGAGCTCTCGGCGCTGCAGCAGCTCAGCTCGCGCTCCTTGGCGCCCCCGGGAGCCAGCTCGTTACGCACCAGGGCGCGGGGGTCTCGGCGGCTGTCGCGGGGCAGCTCCTTGCCCACCCGGCCCCGCCGGCCCTGGCTCCCGTCCGTCCGGAAGCTGCTGTCACCTCCGGCCGGTGCACACGGGCCCCTGGAAGTGGCGCACGGACGCGGCCCGGAGCGGGTCGTGCGCCCCCGACACGAGCGCCTCCAGGTCTCCGCGCTTGCACCTGCTGAGCAGCCTCTCGGGCGTGCAGGTGCTCAGCGCCGGGAGCCGGGCCCGAGGCTCATCTGGTGGACGCCCCTGTCGCGGCGGAACGCGGGGACACTCCATTTCCGCGGGTCGCAGGGCTGCGGCGGGGGCAGCGGGGGCGCGTCCCCGGCATAACGGGAAGCCGCCGCCGCCATCGGGCCCCAGGGGTGGCGGCTGTGGCTCCACGTCCTCATTGTCCTTAGAGAAGATGTGAGAGACGCCTATGCGGGGGCCGCGGCCCAGGTCCACGCCGTAATGTTCTATTTTTAAACTCTCAAGCATTCCAAATAGTGAATAACAAAATATTCCAACTATTCAGAAACACAGAATAAAATATACCCACCACCCCGACTTAAGATGTAACCAATTTCTCAAACGTGTTTTCCCCCAATTCTGGTGTTCATCTTTTTATTTTTGAGATAAATGCTTTTTATTTTTGCTAAAATATTTTAACAAATTACAAACAACGTGACACCTCACTTCTAAATAACTTCATGGAAATATGAATATCTTAAAAAGTAAGGATACTCCATACTTAGCCATAAAACCATTATCACACCTAATGAAACTTACAATAGACCCCTAAGACCATTAGAATAAGCAATCCATATTCACATTTCCCTTATAATACCTAAAATGTCTTTATAGATGGTTTCTTCCTTCTAGGAACCAATCAAAGAATTTGGCTGCAATGTCTCAAATACCTTTTCATCTAGGAGAGTCCTCTATTCCTGTTGATTCTATAACATACCAGAAAACAAAACAAAAAAAAACTTGGATTCATATGAATATTTTAATTTTCTTATCTGTTTTCTTATCTGCCTGTTCTTTCTGATCTTTCTTGCTTTTCAAACTTTTAAAAAACATTCCATTCCTCCTTCCATTAATTAGGAAGTTATACACTCACTCTACTCCTTTCCTGTGTGTCCTAAAAATTACAACATGTATCCAGGGCTTGTTACTCTCCTTCTGACAATGCAAGAACCTTAGAACAGTTTAACCCATTTTCTTCCTTGCGGCTTATGTTATTTTTTGTTGTGAATTTATGAAAAGTTTAAGTTCACAAATCATTTTCATTGCTTTTTTTCACAAACGTGTACATAAATGTATTTCAGCATGTTCTTTCCTTCCTGCATTTCTAACCTTCCACATGCATCAATTTTTTCTGCCTCCAGAAAAAGGCTTGAATTCACATTAATATGATTATGTTATCAGTTTTACTTTGGCCCAAACACCTTTATTTAGTTATTATTCTTGAAGGAAGCTTATTTGCAAGGAGTAGAGAATTCTATTGCCAACCACCTTCTTTCAGTACCACTGTTTTCCAGCTTCAAATGTTGAGAAGTCGGCTGTCAATCTGTCACCCTGAGGGTGCTCTGACTTTTATTCTCTGATTGCTTTTAAGATATTCTGTCTCTATTATATGGTGTCTAAGTCTGGTTTTCTTTTAATAGATCCTGCTTTAGGCTTGTTGGACTTCTTGACCCTCTGGTTTGACAATTTTAGTCAGTTTCCGGAGAATTGCCATCCATTTTCTCTTAAAACATTGCTTGTGCTCCATTTCCTTTTTTCCCAATTCTGAGAATACAATTAATATTGAATCCTCTATGTTTCATAAACTTCTTATCCATATTTTCCATCTTTTGATTTCCTCTTGCTTCAATAAGATAATTTCTTCCATACTACTGTACAGTTCACAAAATCTCTTTTCAGTCACACCAAATCCACAATTAAATCCATTCATTTAATTTTCATCATTGCATTTTTCAATTCTATTATTTCTTTTCCATTTCTTTTTCTCAAATGTGCAATATTGCTGAAGTTTCCAGTTCATCACTGGGACTACAACTGTTTGTAGTAAGCACAATTGTTGTATGATCTGTGATTCATCCATTATCAGGAGAGTCTATGGGTCAGTTTTTATCAGTCACTTTTTAAATTTTTCCTTTTTCTCATGCACATCCTCTCTTTTTTTCCTGTGCATTTCATTTTAAAAATTACTTATAGTAACAATTTAAGGCCAAGATTACAGAATCCCCTTCAAGAGAGAAGTTTTCCTTCCTTCTATAAGGCTCCAGAGAGCACTGGCAATTTAGGACCAACACTTGGGAAGTTTACCACATCCTCAGCCCGCAACAATTTTTTGTGTTTTGTCTGCTTGTTTGTTTTTGTTTGTTTGTTTGTTTAGCCAGAGTTAAATCCTGGGCAGCATCAGACTCTGAGTCTTATTAATCCAGTTCATAAATTTATTCTTTCTCTCAGCTGCCCCCTCTGGAGTCTGCAAACACCTTAGGGCAGAAGAGTCTCCAGCTTACTCTTCTAAATCCTAATCCTTTCCTTAGATCTTGGTAGATTAAGTCTTAACTATCTTGTTATTTCTTTGATGTTTTTAAAATACTTTTATATTTAGTTCAGCTTCTTAAGTTGTTTCCAGCAGAAATGTTGATTCAATTACCTAGTTCAGCATTACCAGTAGAATCAATATTGCTTTTTTCCTAAACTTTTTATTTTGAAATAATTTCAAACTTACAGGGCAGTTGCAAAAATCATGCATAATTAGTACAGAGAATCCAATATACCCTCTACCCAGGTAACCAGATTTACCAAATTTAACATTTTACTATATTTGTTTTATCATTCTCTCTCTCCCTCTGACAATCATCTGTTTATCTATTTTCCAGACATTTGAGAGTAGGTTGCATACATCATGTGCCTTGAACACTTAATACTGTCATAACTATTTCCTGAGAGAAAAGATTTTCACTTACATAATCTCATTGAAAAGAGTTATCAAGTTTTAAATAATTTAACATTGATAAAAAGCATGCAGTCTATAGTCCATTTTCATTGTCAATTATCTCAATATCCTTTTGGGCATTTTCTCCTCTATCAAAGCACAGGAACATGTATTGCATTTAATTGTCATTGTCTCTTCAGTCTCCCTTTTTAAAATTGTGTAAACATATATATAATATAAAATTTCCCATCTCAACCACTCCCAAGCACACAATTCAGTGGGACTGATCGCATTCACAATCTTGTGCTACCCTCCGCATCCTACATTATCAACACTTTCCATCACCACAAACAGAAACCCTGTACACTTCATATATTAACATATTAGCTCCCCATTCTTCCTCCTTGCTACCCTTGTAACCTATACTCTACTTTCTGTCTCTATGAATTTGCATGTTTTAATTTTTTCACATAAGTGGAATCATACAATATTTGTCCTTTTGTGACTGGCTTACTTCAATCAACATGCTGTCTTCAAGGTTCATCCACGTGTTACCATTTATTAGAACTTCATTCCTTTTTATGGCTGAATAATACTCTATTGTACGTATATACCACATTTCGTTTATCCATCCATCTGTTGATAAACATTAGACTGCTTCCAGTTTTGACTATTGTGAATAATGCTGCTATGAACATTGGTGTACAAATATCTGTTGAGTCCCTGCTTTCACTTCTTGGAGTATATAACTAGAAGTAGGATTACCGGGTCATATGACAATTCTATGGTTAACTTTCTGAGGAATCACAAAACTGTTTTCCACAGTGACTGCACCATTTTGCAGTTCCATCAACAATGTATCAGTATTCATATTTCTCTGCTTCCTTCCCAGCACTTCTTTTCAGTTTGTTTAACACTAGCCATTCTAGTGGGTGTGAAGTGCTTTCTCATTGTGGTTTTGATTTATGTTTCCTTAATGGCCAATAATACTGAACATCTTTTCATATGCTTATTGGCTATTTTTGTAACCTCTTTGGAGAAATGTCAATCCAAATCCTTTGACCATTTAAAAAAATTGTGTTGCTTTTTGTTGTTGTCTTGGAGGAATACCTTATATATTTTATGTATTAAACCTTAATTGGGTGTAAGTTTTCAAAGTATTTTTTTCCATTCTGTTGATTCACTTTTCTTTTGCTTGGCAATGTCCTCTGATGCACAAAAGTTTTTAGTTTTGGTGAAGTCCAGTTCATCTTTTTTTTTTCTTTTGTTGCTTAAGCTTTTGGAATAAAGTCTAAGAATCCATTGCCTAATTCAAGGTCCCAAGGATGCTTTGCTATGGTTTCTTTTACGAGTTTTATGGTTTTAGCTCTTATATTTAGGTTGCTGATCCATTTCCAGTTAGTTTTTTATATAGGGTGAAGTAGGGGTCCACATTAATTTTTTTACTCAGGGATATCCGGTTTTCCCAGCACCATTTGTTGAAGAGACTATTGTTTCCCCACTAAGTGAAGTTGGAGCCTTTGTCAAAAATCAATTGGCCATAGATGTGTACATTTGTTCTGAACTCCCAAATCTGTTTCGTCAGTCCATATGTCTGTTCATGATTGTCACAGTATTGATTACTCTAGCTTGATAATAAGTTTTGAAATCAGGAAGTGTAAGTCCTCCAAGTTTGTTCTTTTTTCAAGATTGTTTTGACTATTCAGGATCCTTTGTACTTTCATATGAATTTGATGGTCAACATTCCCATTTCCGCAAAGGTGGCTTTTATAATAGTACTATTAATTTGCCCAGTCTAACATAAGTCCTTGAGAACAATTCAGCAGTGGGATGTATTTAGCAGAGACAGGGTTGGAGGAAAGCAAGTAACAGAGAGCCATTGGGTCCCCCCTCTCCCATCCCAAGCAAAGGTTTCATGTTGAGAGCTGAGTATTCTAAGTTTTTTTTCTTGAATTTTTAGTTTTCTGCTGTGGTTCTAAGGTCTTCTACCATCACCACTTACCTTTCACATAATAATTTCTCTTTAAATCTGCATTCTAATATGGTTTCATGTCATACAGATCCCAGCAGAGAATACTAACTCAGTATTGATTGACTGTTGTTGATGATGTTGTCATGATCATCACCAGCCAGCACTGAGTTCTGTACTTGGTTTGGCTTTAAAGGCAGACAACTCCTACTTCCGTTTTAGGAGTCCTGATGCTGTTGGGATAACCAATAATGCTTTTTGACATTAAACATTTTGTAAACTTTTTATACCAAAACTGCTTTCCTCAGGGTCACCAAGGACATATGTCTAAACTCCATGGTTATTTTCAGTCCTCATTATACCTGTGCTACATCAGCTCCATTGGACACCAATGAGCCCCTCTGCTCCCTCAAATGTCTTCTTCCCTTGTCTTCCATGATGCCACACTCACTCCATTTCCTCCACCAACCTGGTTGCTCTTTCTCAGACTCTTCTAACACCTCATCATCATCTCCCTGAACTCTGAATACTGGACTCCTCTCAGGTCTATGTCTTGAACCTCTTTCTCTATCTATACTCATTCCCTAGAAGCCTTAAATACCATCTATAAGCTGATGATTCCCAAACTTTTATTCTCTACAGTCTAGACTTCATCATGGAATTACAGACCTGGATATTTAACTGGAAACATGAGATACCACTTGAATATTTTACAGGCATTTCTATCACTAATCAAACCCCTGATATCATCCCACCCCATCAGCACAGGTCCTCCCATAGTCTTACCATGTGGTTAATGGCAACTCAATTCTTCCAGGTACTATGACCAAAGAGCTCCATGTCATCCATGACACCACTCCTTCATTTGGTCAGTCAGCAAGTCTTGTCGGTTCTAGTATCAAAATATATCCAGAAATCTACCACTTCTCTCAACCTTCTTTACCACTACCCTAGTGCAGCCACTACCACATCTTATTTACCTGATTACTGCAGCAGCCTCTGACCTCATGTCTTGCTTCTTCTGCACCAAAGCAGTCTACTCACAGCACAGCAACCAGAGAGAGACTAACAACACCTACGACAGGTCACACAACCCCTCGGGTCAAAAGCCTCCCATGGCCTCCAACCAAAGTCCTTTCTATGAAGAAAGACACCCATATGATCTGATCCCACTTCTCTGAACTTATCCCAACATATTTAGTAAGTCAATTCTCCATAACACAGCACCTCAAATTTTGGCAGCTTCAAACATCTGTAATGTTATCTCTCAATGGTTTCTTCTGGTCAAGAATTCAAGGAGGGCTCTGTAGGTAGCTCTAACTCATAGTCTTTCAAGAGGCCATAGATGAGATGTCAGCAGGGGCTGCAATCATCTGAAGGCCTGACTGGAGCCTAAGGGTCCACTTCCAAGGTGGCTCAGTCACAG
>PVKY010014779.1:0-10440 GCA_004027775.1 Bradypus variegatus | reverse complement strand
TGACAGGATCTTAAGGGTGATGGATTGGGGTTATCGGGGGAGAGGGGTCGGGGTATTATGGAGTTGTAGGTATGGGATTTGTACTGTTTTAGCATATGTTCCTGTACAATTGAACTTATTTCAAAATAAAATTTATTAAAAAAAAAAAAAGACTCTATCCTTTGTCTTTATACTCCAGGCATTATGCTTGGATTCACTGGATGAGGTGGTCCTAAGCCTCCACTTGCTCCAAGTTACTGCCCAGGAGTAGACTAAATTTTTTCGCTGTCTAATAGTAGTTCTTTTCCTTATGGCCCAGGTAGGTATCTGCTTGGCCTTTTGTGAATTGTGAATTTCAGCATAATTGTTTTCCTTCATCCTGTCTCTTCATTCTCTTCAACTCTTAACTAATAAAATACTATTTATTGGTGCTCTTAATTAGAGAGATTGTTGTCTGGAGCATATCACGTCAACAAAATCATGACTATATAGCTTTTAATTATTGGTTTAACTATTCAAGATATTTCTCATTGAGTTTAATTCTCTGGGGAAGAATTTTTTTAGAATGCAATGAAATGTGTTCACTGAATGAATCCCTTTTTTCTTTACTTTTCAGTTGGAAAAACATCCTTGATCACCAGATTCATGTATGACAGTTTTGACAACACCTATCAGGTATTTTGTTTTTGCCACCTTGTATCTATTTTGAGTTACAAGTATTGCTCAAGGTATGTTCACAAAAATTCATTTATTTGCATGCAGTCATGGATTTAAAAGTACTACTTGTAATCTGGAGAGAGGAGTAGTATAGATATTCTTTCATGGAAATTTCTTCCAAGTCAGGATTCTAATACAAACTTGAAGTCAGGGATAGATGAGTGATGAAATTAGAAATCAATAACAGAAGGAAATTTGGAAAATTCATACGTATTTGGAAATTAAAAACATGCTCCTAAAGAATCAAGAGATCAAAGAGGAAATCATAAGGGAAATTAGAAAATACTTTGAAATGAATGAAAAAAGTGAACAGCATACCACCGTTATGGGATACAGCCAAAGCAGTGCTAGAGGGGAATTTATAGATATAAATGCTTGTATTAAAAAAGAAGAAATATGTAAAATCAATAACCTAACCTTCTACCTTAAAGAATTAGAAAGAGAGTAAGCTAAGCAAGCAGAAGGGATGAACTAATAAAGATTAGAGCAGAAGTATATGAAATAGAACATAGAAGTCAGTAGAGGAAATCAACAAAACCAAAAGTTGGTTCTTTGGTAAGATCAACAAAATTGACAAACCTTTACTTAGACTAATCAAGAAAATAGGAGAGAAGACTCAAATTACTAAAATCGGGAATGAAAGAGAGGACATTTCTACTGACCATACAGAAATAAAAAGAATTACAAGGGGTTACCATGAGCAATTGTATACCAACAAATTAGGTAATCTAAACAAGGTGGACAAATTCCAGGAAAGGCAAGGTACTGAAACTGACTCAGGAAGAGACTTGAGAAAATCTAAACAGACCTTCTTTTCTTGGTTTCTCAGCTGCTGAAAAAAATACCATACAGTGAGTTGGCTTAGACAGTGAGAATTTATTGGCTTATGGCTTTGAGGCTAAAAGAAGGCCAGAACCCAGGCCATCAGCAAGCCTATGCTTTCTCCCTGAAGACTTGGCCTTCTGGGGCTTGCTGCCAGCAGTCCTTGGGTCCTTAGCTTTTCTGTTACATGGGCAATGCCCTTTCCTTTCTCTTCTGTGTTCTGTTGACTTCCAGCTTCTTCTTCTCAGGCCTTTCTCTCACTATTACTGAATTTCTTCTGTGTATGAAGAGCTCAAGTAATCCAGATTAAGACCTGTATTAGTCAGGGTTCTTTAGGGAAGCAGAATCAACAGGAAATGTCTGTAAATAGTATGAGATTTTATAAAAGTGTCTCATGCCACTGTGGGGATGCATGAGTCCAGATTGCCTACGGTTGGCTGCAAGCTGGCACTCTAATGAAGGTCTTCAATGAATTCCCCAGGAGAGGCTGAATTCCCCAGACTGGCTGAAGTAAAGACAAAAGTTCTCTCTTCTGACTGCTGAAGTCACCCTTAAAAGTCTTCAGTTGATTAGATTAAATATCTCTCATTGTGGAAGACACTCCTGTTAGCCAACTGCAGATGTTATCAGCCATGGATATAATCATACTGATGATTTAAGTGTACAAAATGTCCTCACAGCAACAGGTAGGCCAGTGCTTGCTTGTCCAGACACCTGGTCAACTTGATACATGAACTTAACCATCACAAGACCCAACCTCATTCAGATGGTCCACACCTTAAATAAAAATAACATCTTCAAGAGGTCTTGTTTACAGTGGGTTCACAGGAATGTGGATTAAGGTTAAGAACTTGTTCTTCTGGGGTATATAATTTAACCTATCACAGTAGGTTAACAAGTAAAGAGATAGAATTCATAATAAAAAAACTTCTCACAAAGAAAACCCCAGTCCCAGGTAGCTACATTGGTGAATTCTACCAAATGTTTAAAGAAGAATTGACACCAATCCTTCATAAACTCTTCTAAAAGATGAAAGAGGGGATAACACTTCCCAACTCATTCTATAAGGTCAGTATTTCCTTGATACCTAAACCAGATAAAGATATCACAAGTAAAGGAAAGGAAACAGATCAATATTCTTTATGCATATAGATGAAAAGACCCTCCACAAAATGCTATGGGAGACTGAATTCAGCAACACGTAAAAAGGATCGTACTCTATGACAAAGTGGGATTTATCTCAGGATTGTAAGATTGAAAAATCAATGTAATACTCCATACGAATAAAGGACAAAACCATGATCATGTTATTAGACACAGAGCAAGCATTTGACAAAAATCCAATACCCTTTCATGATAAAAACCCTCAACAAACTAGGAAGAGAAGGGAACTTCTAAAATATGATAAGGGACTTCTATGAAAAACCCAGAGCAACTTAATGTTGAAAGACTGAAATCTTTTTCTCAAATCCAGAACAAGACAAGCATGTTGGCTCTTACCATGTCTATTCAACCTTGTACTGGAAGTTCTAGCCAGAGCAATTAAGCAAGAAAAAGAAGTGTATAAAAGGCATCCACCCTAATTGGAAATGAAGAAATAAAATTATCTCTGTTTGCCATTGACATGATCTTGTATATAAAAATTCTAAGGAATTCATAAAAAAAAAGTTAGAGCTAATAATAAACAAGTTCAGCAGAGTTGCAGGAAACAAGATCAGTATACAGAAATCAGTTGTATGCTATACATTAGCAATGACTAGTCCAATTTCAAAACTGAAATTAAGAAAACAGTTCCATTTATAATAACATCAAAAAGAATTAACTGTTTAGGAAGAAGTTTACCAAAATAAGTTCAAGATATTTACTCTGAAAATTCTATGTGTTATGCACTGAAAACCAAGATTTTTGGAAGCCATTAAAGTCTAAATGAATGGAAAAATATCCCATGTTAATATATCAGAAGTCTGTGATGAGCACATCAGCTCTTTCTAACATGAAAATGTCCTGTTACAGTCTTTGCGTTAGAGCTTTTAGGGGAAGCGTAGTGATTAGTGTCACTGTCAAAAATCTAAAAGTGAAATCTGGCCTATTTAGTCTTGGTTAGAGCTCTCTTGGCATGGACCCTGCTCCTTGAAGATGTGTCCATTTGAGGGTTGTTTGCACTTCTGACGCTGGGTGTCTCTGGCTGAAGATTCAGTGTGTTTCTTCCTTAAGCTGTGTCCTGTTACTAGGTACTGTCCTGGACTCTGCATGTCAGAGTTTATGCCCTGTATTGTCCTACTGTTCCTAACATTTCATTTTCCAAGCAAGTAATCTTTGATTTCATTTCATTCTTTATAATTCTAGACACTAGATTGTAGCTGAGCTATTACTGACATTTTTCTTTTTAAAAAAGGATATGTTTTCTTCCACAGTTGTTCACAAATAAGTTTCAATCCTCAATACTGTCCTTTGTTTTTTAGATACTAAGTTTTCTAGCCCAAAGATACAAGTTTTCTAGTCCAAACAATTAAGAAAAACTGTAGACTAGGTCTCAACATATTCCCTTCTGAGCCCTCGGGGTGCTGGTTTTCTTAAGCTGCAGGCTGCATTGGGCTGGGAGGGTTGTACGTGCAAGCAGACAAGGTACTATTCTGGCAGACTGTGACTTTCTGTACTAAAATGTTGCTTTGTATCAAAAGTTAAACAGTCTGTAGTACAACAAATAAAGGTCAATTTCTATTAAAAAAAAGACAAGATGGTAATACTTTTCTAATTGGTCTACAGATTCAATACAGTCTCCATAAAAATTCCACCTCACTTCTTTGTAGAAATTGACAAAGTGATCTTAATATTAAATAGATAAACAAAATAGTCAAAGGGACTCAGAATAGCCAAAAGAGATTTTAGAATGAAGAAGAAAGTTGAAGGATTTACAATTCCTGGTTTCACGGCTTACTGCAGAGGTACAGTAATCTAGACTGTGTAATACTGGGATAAAGATAAACACATAGGTCAGTGGAATAAATTGAGAGTCCAGTAATAAACCCACACATGTATGGTCAATTGATTTTTGACAAGGAGTCAGACGAATTCAATAGGGAAAGAATAGTTTTTTTCAATAATTGGTGCTGGGACAACTGGATAGTCACATACAAAAGAATGAAGTTGGACCCCTACCTCAGACCATATATAACAATTAACTCCATGGATCAAAGACTTAAATGTAAACTAAAATTATAAAACTCTTAGAAAAATATCTGTGAATCTTCATGTACTTGGATTAGGCATTGCATTATATACTTTAAAAGAATGAATATTATGGTATATGAGTTATATCTCAATTTTTAAAATCCTTTCATTTTATATATATGAATATATAATTTCACCTAGTCAAAAGTGCTGTAAACAAACAAAGGATAAGGGAAAGAGACTATCTAGGAGGCAGGGGTTCTATTTTAAAAGGTAGAATTTCAGTGAAGGCTTTTCTGAGGTAATGTTTGGGCAAAGATCTTATGGTGGTTTGGAACTGTTATGTGCCCCCAAAAAAGCCACGTTCTTTTAATCCATTCCTCTGGGTGCAAACATTTTGTGAGTGGTACCTTTTGGTTAGATTGTTTCACTTGAGATGTGACCCAGCCCATTCAAGGTGGGATTTAATCTTTTTACTGGAGTTTTATTGGAGTCCTTTACAAAAAGAAGACAAAAGACGCAAGAAGCCCAGAGAGTTTAGAGAAAAGCCCTGAAGAAGCTGAGAGGACCCACAGGAGCTCAGAGAGGAAGCCACTGAAGCCAGAAGCTGAAATCAGTGAAACCCAAGAGAGAAGTATCAGCAGGTGCCAGGCATGTGCCTTCTCATGTGACAGAGGTGTCCTAGATGCCAGCAGCCTTTCTTCAGAGAAGTTATCCTGTTGATGTCTTAATTTGGACATTTTTGCAGCTTTAGAACTGTAAATTATAAGTTAATAAATCTCCATTGTAAAAGCCAACCCATTTCTGGTATATTGCATTTCATCAGCTTTAACAAATGGAAACAAATCTTAATAATGAGAAGTAGCAAAAGCTATGGAACCTCAGTAAGAAATGTCAGAGTTTGTCATGTTTTAGCCTAGCACTGCTACTGTTTCCCCTCACCTATCCCACAGCTCCATGGTACAGTAGTTCTGTCACACTGTGAGAATAGGGCTGGGTTGAGTTGACAATGTCCAGGGACATTGAAACCAGTAGTAATCTTTGTGGCAAAGAATTAGAGAAGGCCAGCATCACAGATGCCTGAGGATGTAGTCCTAGATGGATCAAACTATAGACCAGCCAGAAATTTAACAGGAGATCTGGGAGCCAAATAGCTATGGAGGGCCTTGATAACTTCCTAGATATCCCAGGTGGTCTGGAAATCTGTATGTTCATATTTTCTACCAGCTCAGATGGGACAAAAGCCCTAACTCTGTACTCATCTTTAACTGAATGTGAGGTCTTGTAAATACAGAAAGTAAAAGCTAGGCAGACTTGTAAACTGTCAGCAATTTGAATGTGTTCTCCAACTCACTTACAGAGCCAAACCTCCACAAACTTTCCCAATATACAGAGAAGGGTATGCATTACATAATTCATTCTCTGAGGTCAGTATTACCCTGATAACAAAGCCAGACAAGGATATCATCAGGAAAGAAAATCCAGATCAATACTCCTCTTGAATATAGATGAAAAATTCCTCAACAGAATATTAGCAAACTGAATCCATCAAAATTTTAAGAAGATTGCATACTATGATTGTTCTGGTTTGCTAATGCTGCCATTATGCAAAATACCAGAAATGGATTGGCTTTTATAAAGGGGATTTATTAGGTTACAAATTTATAGTTCTAAGGCCATAAAAGTGTCCAAACTAAGGCTTCAACAAAAGGATACCTTCACTGAAGGAAGGCCAGTGGTGTCCAGAACACCTCTGTTAGCTGGGAAGGCACGTGGCTGGCATCTGCTGGTCCTTTGCTCCTGTGTTGTGTTTCAAAATGGCTTTCTCCAAAATGTCTCTGGGCTTCTGTCTTTACTCCTTTCTTTCAGCTCGTATGCATCCTTGCTTCTTTCTCACAGAGCATTTCTCTCTAAGCATCTGAGGTCCTCTCTTAGCTTCTCTGGGGCAACTCTGGGCTTCATCTCTTAGCTTAGCATCTCCAGACATCCTTCTGTCTGCATCTCCAAGTGTCTACAAGCATCAGCACCTGAGCTCTTTAAAGTACTGCCCCTTAATGGGTGAGGTCCACACCAACATGGAAGTAACCCAATCAAAGTTTTCACCCACAGTTGTGTGAGTTACATCTCCATGGAAACATTCAAATCAAAAGGTTCCACCCTAATCAAAAGACTAGTAAGTCTACCCCACAAGATTGCATCAATGAACATAGCTTTTTTGGGGGGCACAATATATCCAAACCAGCACAATGACCAGGTAGAATTTAGTTCAGGAATGCGAGGTTGGTTTAACATCCAAAAATCAATTCTTGTAATATACTATATTAATAAAGTTCAAAAACCACAAGATGATCTCAATAGAGACAGAAAAACCATCTGTTGAAATCGAACACGTATTTATGATAAAAAATTCAAGAAGAAAGGAATAGAAAGAAACTTCCCCAACCTGTGAAAAACCTACAGCCAACATCATACTTAATGTTTTCTCCCTTAGATCAGGAATGTGTTAGATTGGAATATGCACCCCAATTTAGATACACTCTTAATCCACATTCCTGTGGGTGTGAATCCATTATAAATAGAATTTCTTAAAGATGTTATTTTAAATTAAGGTGTTGGTCCAACTGAATGAAGGAGGGTCTTAAGCCACATTACTGGAGGATCTATAGAGAGAAAAGAACCAAAAGCCAGAGAAAAGGCCACAAGGAGAAGTCAGAATTAAGTGGGAACCTGAAAGAGAAAGGGGGGCAAATAGCCATGCAACATGAGGCAGAAATGCAAGCCAAGGAACCCCAAGGATTGTGCCAAGCCAGCACCAAAACTGCTGAACCTGGGAGGAAGCAGCTTTCTCACCTGCTAGCCTCCAGCCCTGAGCTGAAAACTGCTTGTTATTTAAGCCACCCATCATGTGGTATTTGTGATAGCAGCTCAGGTAAAACTAAGACAAGGAACAAGGCAGAGATGCCCACCCTTGCCTCATCTAGTCGTCATCATATGGGAGAGTTTAGCCAATCCAGTCAGGCAAGAAAAAGAAATAAAAAGCATCTAGATTGGAGAGGTTGAAGTAAAAGTGTCTTCATTTTCAGATGACATAGAAAATCCAATGGAATCTCTTTTTTTTTTTTAATCTGTTAAACTAATACTTGAGTTATTTCAATCAATATGTAAAAATCAATTGCATTTTTTATGCTACCAAGAAACAGTTCAGAATGTAATTAAGAAAACAATTCCACTCACAAGAATTTTATTCAAACAGAATAAAACACTTAGAGGCAAATTTAACGAACAGTGTAAGAGTTGTACTCTGAAAACTACAAAACATCACTGGGAGAAATTAAAGAATATACAGGAGGACTCAATGTTGTTAAAATGGCAATTCTCCCTAATTGTTCTATAGAGTCGTCTGTAGGTTGCTGTTTTGCAGAAATCAAAGTTGACCCTAAAACTTACATGGAAATTCAAAGGACCTAGTATACCCAAAATGAAATAAATTTTAAGGCCTAGACACCCAGTTTCAGAACTTAGCATAAAGCTACAGCATTCACGACAGTGTGGTACTGGTGTAGGGATTCACATAGGTAGACGAAACAGAATTGTCAGCCCAGAAATAATTTTCAACAAAGGTGCCAAGGCAATTCAATTAAGAAAAAATAGTTTTTTTTTTTTACAAATGATACTGGGACAATTAAATATCAATATGCCAAAAGATGAATTTAGGCAACCCTTACCCTCCCACCATACATTACAATTGTGAATTTGTAAATATGATAATGGATCATAGTCCTAAATACAGGAACTATGTCTATAAAATTTTAAAACTTCTGTACTTCAAAAAACCCCATTAAGAAAACAAAAAAGTCCATGAGTTCTGAAAAATAATCTTCAAAAAGAGAAAAGCACAATCTCATTTTCACTATGATAACTAGTGCGTCAACTCCTTACTCTGAAAATTCTTAATGAATGCCTTTCCCATGCAAAATGTATTTCAGGGTAGCCACGTATGTCTGCTTGCTAAATTCTTTACAGAAGACTTCCATCTAAAAATAAATGTGGAAGTTATGACAGAATTAGAAAACTACCATTTTGCAATCTTGATATAGTAATTGATTCTAGTAACTGTCATTAATAGATGTTAAACCCACTGCTAGGAGAACCTAAGATGGCCGCTAGGTGAGACAGAGCAAGGGGACACCTCCGTGAAAAACAATGGATAAAAACCAGAAAGTGACCCAGAACGTCACCTCCAAAGTAGCACCAGCCAGACAAGGTCTGCTAAAGCCACAGGGAATGTGCATTTGGTGAAACCAGGAGTCTGCATTCTGAAACGAGTGAGTGAGTCAGCTGAGTCCCTCGGCCACGCTGCGGTGCGGGGAAACGGTGGGTTGGCGTTTGGAGCCCGGGAGCAGCTACAGATAAGATGGGTGCAGTCTGGACTAACACCTCAGTATCTGGCGTGGAGGATACCCCTTCCCACACCCACCGCTGATTGTCTCAGGTCCAGGGGAGCAAAGGGGAGCCAAAAGGAGAAAAACAAACAAACAAACAAACAAAATGCACGACTTGCAGCCGTCTCCCCAGCGGGCGGGGCTACTCCTGCCCGGGACCGAACACTCAGCACAGAGCCACGCCAAGAAACCCAGCCTGACATGGAGTTTTCCCTGCAGCACCTCTCACTCACCACATTATCGGCTGTGGACAGTGGCTTTGAATACACCCACGGCTGATTGTCCCGGAGCTGGGAACGCCCCTACACAGCCCAGTGTCCCGGGGCTTCCCTGGAGGTCGGCGCACACTTGTGACGTGACACGGCCCTGCCTCAGCAGAGGTCCTGGATAAGCACAGTAGGGAGGGGGGAACCGCTCGGAAATCCCAAGGAACATACACCAATACCAAGGACTTTTGGGTCAGGGGCAGAGAACAGACTGAAATCTCTGGGGACACGTGGGAGGTTTGATAATTAAAACTGCCCTTCCCCCCAACCGCTCAGACACACGCCCCGCATTCAGGGCGGACAGCACTGACAGCACACCCAGATTAAGTGCACCAATTGGACCCCACAAGAATCAGATCCTCACACACCACAAAGCTGGGGAGAACTGACTTGAGGGGAATAAGTGACTCACGGACGCCATCTGCTGGTTAGTTAGAGAAAGGGTATGCCACCAAGCTGCAATTCTGACAAATTAAAAGATCAAGTAAAGCAAATGCCAAGAGGCCAAAAACAACAGAAAACCTTAAAGCATATGATAAAACCAGACGACATGGAGAATCTGAACGCAAACACTCAAATCAAAAGATCAGAAGACACACAGTACCTGGCTCAATTAATCAAAGAACTACAGACAGGCTATCAGAGCATAGCACAGAATATAAAAGACATAAAGAAGACCATAGAAGAGAATAAAGAAGATATTGCAAGAGTAAATAAAAAAATAGAAGAGCTTATGGAAATTAAAGATACTGTAGGCCAAATGAAAAAGACTCTGGATACTCATAATACAAGATTAGAGAAAGTTGAACAACCACTCAGCCTCCTTGAGGACCAGAGATCAGACAATGAAAGAACAAAAGAAAGAATGGAGAAAAAAATTGAAAAAATCAAAATGGATCTCAGGGATACGATAGATAAAATAAAACGTCCAAATTTAAGACTCATTGGTGTCCCAGAAGGGGAAGAGAAGGGTAAAGGTCTAGAAAGAGTATTCAAAGAAATTGTTGGGGAAAACTTCCCCAACCTTCTACACAATATAAATA
>PVKY010014778.1:0-10459 GCA_004027775.1 Bradypus variegatus | reverse complement strand
TCTTGAGGAACTGGGTGGGTGGAGTTGGCTTAGGCTCAGGAGAGGAGCATCTTACAACCTGTCACCAGGCTGAAGGCTGACAGTGTGTCAGTTCTCTCTGAGGTATAGCAGCAGGAGGGGATGGGTGAGCTTTCTCTGGGACCCTGAAGGCCATTCAGGAAACACCAGGAAATTCTCTCTTCTCCAGTCCTCAGGGAAGACTTTCCTTTCTTGCTTCCTGACAGGATTCCTGAATCTTTTTCCACTTCCTTCTGAATGTGGGGAACCCAGAACCTGGCTGTTGTTGCAGCTGCCACTGACGGGAACCTGGTCCAGTAGCCTATGACAGTACTGTGAGAATTTTCCCACTCTGCCTTTGTGATGCTTTTTGTCTAGGCCAGGAGGATTCCCAGAAAGAAATGCCAAAGTCTGAGGAATAGGCATACACACAGGCCAAGCTGAAAAATTAGTATATCTTCTCCATTACCCTGAAGGGAAGAGGATTCTGCAGGGAAGACAACACCTTAGGATCTTCTCAATTCACCCTCTTCAGTCTCCAGCGTAAAGGTACTATATTATAATGCTGTAAATCTTGTTCATACTTCCCAAGAAATCTCTGATGTATCTGGAGGAATTAGCTACTGCCATTTTTAAGCAGAGAAGTAAGGGGCAGCCTGGGCAAATGTGTAGGTCTCTCCTTAATACATTAAATACTGACAAAATGCTTCAAAGCTGTAACAATAATAAGCAGATAAAAAATAACTGGAGAAAGTTCACAAAACAAAACATCAGTGGGGTATCTTTCTCAGTGGCTCAGAATTGGACATGTGTAACGACCATTTCATTTATATCACAGAAAGAAAAGAATAATGTAGGTCATAACATTTTAAATAATTTTTCCAGTGGGAATATATATCCCTGATGACATTCTATTTCCGCTTCTTCCTTAAACCACTTTACCTCTAAATGGTCTCTTTCCTCCAGTCTCCTGCCCCTTTACCATCCTTGTGTTGCCTGATTAATATTCTTAAACACATTACTCTCTTGATAAAAAAATTTGTAGTTTCCTTATTGCCAATACAATTAAACCTTAACTCCTCTATGTGTTGTTTGAGTTTTTCACTTATGCTTTTCTTCTTATCTTATCCCTTACTATGCCCTGATAGCCAGGCTGATCATGCTCTGAGCTATAGTCATAGTTTCTTCCACAAGCAATTTCCCCTCTACTCCTCTCTACTCTAACTCCTTCTACTCACACTTTGGACTGGATTCAAATCCCACCTCCTCCACATCTACCTGCACTGATCTCTCCCTGCTATAAATTCCTGTAGCACACTTGCTGTACACCTCATTTTGGCAATGTATTTATCAGGTGCTTAACATGGACTGAACTAGGTGCTTTGGCATTACCAAGAGAATATGATAAAGTCCCTGCCCTGGAGAAGGAGACCTTGCTGCTTTGTCATGATACATTAGTGTTCCTTGAGGGTCAGCCTGGTCCCCCAGTAAGACACAAGTTCTCAATTTGTGCAAGGATGTCTTGCTTATCACAGTGCTATGTACATTCTAGGATTTCAGAAAGACTTGCTAAATTGAATTAAATCTCTCCTCTCTCTCTTCCTCTCTCTCTCTCTCTCCCTCTCTCTCTCATACAAATTAAGGATCATAGCTGAAGCATAACAGCTAATTTACTCTTAAAAGGCCAAACAACAAAGCTAGTCCAATTCAGCTAGACCATGAGCTATTCTGTCACGGCTAACAAAAGAAAAGCCACCCTAGTGCTGTCAGATCAGCAATACTAAAAAGTTGCTCAATGCTTGCTGTACCTCTGGTTACAGGTATAAACTGCTGCTGGGTGAAACCAAGTGCTGAGACAGAAAGCATGCCAAGTAAAGGGGAGAGGAAAGACAAAATGGGCAGAGGAGGGAAGGGAAGCAGCAAAAACCTCCCTTGGCCAGCAAACAAGTAGCAAGGACCATCAAAGATGGACTGGCTTACTTTGGACATAACCGAAAACATGCCAGGGCCAGTGGTTGTAAACCACAGTACAGCCTTCACACATTTGTGGCAATAAAGGCTTCGTATTGGCACGTATGGTTTCCAGACACCTGCTTTCACAGGTAACAGCAGCCGGACAGCTGCCGTGAGCGACCTGAGGTCATCTCTCAGACAGGTACGGAGCCTAAAGCTGACCACTCATGCTGGTAGGAATTGGAGAAGCGGGAACTCCAAACTCTGACTCTCCTTCATGGGGCCCCGGGACAAATTGAATGATCTAGCCAAAAGCAGGAAAAAAAACTGGCGGAGCTGGGGGCGGGGGACAGGGATGTAGCGGAAGTTCCCGCTGACTTCAGGCACCTTCTGTCTCACACACCCTCAATCAGGGCTGGAGAAGAGTCCGCTTCCTACAGACCACCAAGTGGAAAGATCCTCAGAACAATTAACGTGTCCGCTGAGTCTCGTTGCAGCTCCGGGCCACGATTTCTTTCCGTCTCTTGCCCCGGGCCGCGGAGCGGTGGCGGGAGGGGTCACTAGAGTCCCCTAGCCCTGGCCTCTCCGGGCGCCGGGAACGCCGAAGCGCGCGCTCCTCCTCTCTCATACCCTCCCCTCTTCTTCCCTCCCTCGGCCAGTCCCTCCCCCAGCCGTGGCGGAGGTGGGGCCGGGCTTGGCCCTGCGAGGCCCGTGCATTCCAGAGAGCCCAGCGACCTAGAGCAACAAAGGAGCCGGGCAGTCGGCGGGGAGAACCCGGGGGGCTGCGGCGCGCTAGGGCGAAGGTGGCGTCTGGGCCGCGCTGGAGCGGGGACGAAGCTGGGGACTTAGTTCCGCACGCCCAGCCCGCGCCTGGCCTGTCTCGCCGGGCCCGGAGTTGGTTTTAATGTTGGGAGGGGGCATGGTGATGGAGGTTGGGGGCCCAGGGGGCTCCCGGGGCTGAAGACAATTTGGATTGCCGGGCGAGGGGGTGGGGAGTTGTGCACCCCGGCCGGGGCCTCCGCCGCCCAACATGGGCCGCGGGTTCCAAAGTTTGCGAAGTTGGGCGCGGAGGGGCCGGGGCGCGCGGAGCGCCCTGGGGGTTCCGGCGCCGGACTCGCGGGGCGCACAGGTCGCCTGAGCGGCCTCCACGGCCCCGAGGGTTGCGCGTGTGGCCGGGGGGCTCCGGGGAGCGGGCGGGGGCGTCGGGGCTTCTGCTGAGTTGGCGGGTTTGGCCATGGCCGCTGCCCGGCCCGCGCGGGGGCCCGCGCTCTCGCTCGTCGGGCTGTTGCTTCTGCTGCTGGGGGGCCCGGGCCGGGGGGCGGCCTTGAGCGGGAACGCGACCGGCCCCGGACCCCGAAGCGCGGGCGGGAGCGCGAGAAGGAGCGCGGCGGTGACCGGCCTTCCGTCGCTGCTGAACCACTGCGGCCGGGCCGCCCCCTGCGAGCCGCTGCGCTACAACGTGTGCCTGGGCTCGGCGCTGCCCTACGCGGCTACCTCCACGCTCCTGGCCGGGGACTCGGACTCGCAGGAGGAAGCTCACGGCAAGCTGGTGCTCTGGTCCGGTAAGCGCGCCAGAGCCGGGTCCTAGGGGGCTGCGGTGGTGGGATGGGGGAATTGGAAAGAACAGGCTCAGGCCTGAGCTTTGGAGAGGGTGCAAGGGTTAGAGGTATAGAGTCTGAAACTTTGGGGGCAGGTTACGTGCAAGATGGGGTCCTCCGTGATGGGGGAGGGAAGACGAGGAAGTTGAGGAAGCGGACACAAAAGGCGTACGAGAGAGCAAAAGATGCAGGGGGATGAGGGGGCCGGTAGAGGGGGGTCCAAGCCAAAGGAAAGGACGTTTTTAAAGAAGAGGAGATGCGTCACCTAACTGCCACTCTGGAAACGGGGTTCTGGACCTTGGGAAAGAGACCTAGATATTGGATGAGGGAGAAGAAAGAGAAGGATAGGGGTAGAAGAGAGAGATTTAAGCATTTGGTGGGAGAGGGTGGGGGAAAAGAATTGAGTGAAACTTGTGAAGGAAAAAAATAAAAACCCTTGGAGATGAGTAATTAAAAGATAACCTGGAAATTTGGGAATTCTTGTTTTGGGAGACAGGAAGTCCAGAGAACCTTGATCTTGCCTTGCTTTCACTTGCGATTTCACAGTTTCCTCATCTGAAAAGTGGGGCCTCTGATTCTTGCCTGAGATTGTGAAAGAATGAGACTATTCCAACAATTACTTGTGTGTTCTTTGGAAGTTTGGATCCACAGGCTGGTCAGGACTGCAGAAGCGACACTTAAGCCTGGGATGTTGAGAGCCTGTGGATATTTCCATGGTGGTTTGAGGTCCCAGAGCCTTATTCTCAGGGTAAAATTATGGCAGACTTGAAAAATGCAGACCGAACCCAAACAGGTCTTTCCTTAGCAGTGTGGAGTGGATTGTCTCCCACGTGTCAGTATTCTGGGCTGAGATGTTGGGAATGGAACTGGCCTTGTCACTCCCAGCTTCTGGCCAATGTGATTCCATAACGATCCCTGCAAATAAAGGAGATCGAAAGCCAGGAGCAGACCTGGCAGACTCTTTCTTTTGACAATCCTGAGGTGCCCCATCATTTAGCTCTGCCCTGGGGCTTAGCTAGAGAGGACTCTGATAGTGGAAGTATATGTAGACTACTACTCATTGTCAGCTTGGCCACTAGAGTGGCCTTTGCAGGGATGTTGGACAAGGCAGGACTGTTCCCAGCCTAGTGCAGATGCCAGAGAAGGAACTTGGAGGATAATGGAGTTGCATCTTATGAGGGTGTGTGTGTCAGGTGTGTCAGGTTCTAAAGTTAGTACATAAAACAGAAATTGTGTGTAATCAGTAGTACTCTTGAAAAATTCACAAATTACCATAATGTACGGTATATGTGATTTTGCCTATATACTCCTTTTATGGTAATGTGTTTGTATAAATGTGTAAAATATGATATACAGTATATAAGAAAGGGCATACAGATACAAATTATAATTTCAGTCTTTAAAGTTACATTGATGCAAAATAGCAGAAGACTGAAAGAATAAAAAGGAAAATTAAAGAAAGGATAAGCAAGGTTGCTTTAAGTACCACATGAAGATGAAATTTGAGTTCAGGAACTAGCTATATGAAAAATCCAAATCTTTCAGCGCTAGACTCTCAGGTCTGAATTACTCACACTAGTAGAGGATTGCTGACTCTCTTTTTATTTTGCGGGGAGCCAAGGTCCAGTTCTCCTAAGCTAAATGTGTGTGTGAGGCTGCCTCTCGGTAGCTACTATCAAGTCAAGGAGGAAGGGTTTGACCCTCTTTCCAGTCCACATTACTGAGAGTAGCTGCTAAGAAAGCAGAAGTAGTTTGTACAGGAAAGTGTATGAGCTAGAACCATCTGCTGATTGTGTAGGTTCAAACCTCACTAGATATGCCTCTGGTGGGATAGGATCCTGAAGGTTCTTTAGTTCACTCTGAGCTCTTATCTGCCTCCGCCTGTTATCACTCAGCTCAGTCTGGCTCTCATGTGTATTCTGGTTGGGCTCTTTCTGCATTGGGTCTTTTGGCTTGTTGTATGAAGTAGGGTGAGATGCAGATGTTGACACAGAGCTGGGCCAGTGGGTGGGTAGAGTGAACCCAAGCCATGTGTTCCACTGGGAGTCTTGGGATAGTGATTTGTCCCTTCCTAGGATAGTGGTATTGATTTAGTTTTAGACATTGTTAGTGTCAAGAGGCTCTCCCAGAGCCTGGGAGCTTGGTCAGGAGATGGTTCAAGTGGTCCAGGTAAGAGATAATGAAGGTTAGGAATGAGATAACAGGATGGAGGAAGTGGATGGATCCCAGAGAATTTGGGGGATAGAACCAATAGAACTTGCTGATGAGGTAGATATGGGGTATGAGCAAGCAGGAGGACCTGGGTTTCAGGCTTGGACAGAAGGTGGCAGATACTATTCTCTTTCACTAAGATAGAGAATGTTGGAGGAGGAGCAGGTTTAAGAAGAAAACATGTGTTCAGTTTTGGCCATTGATATTGAGCTGCTCATTGTATTGAGCTGCTCATTGGACGTTGAAGTGGAGATGTCCAGCTGGTCTGGAAATATGAGTGGAAGGAGAGGGGTAGCCACTATGTCCTTCCCTGGCCCAAAGAACTGAGGCTTTGGGAGGGTGCCACTGAGTGAGGATGTTTATAGCTCTGTTTGAACCGGTTTCTAGGTCGGTATAGAATTCAGGTCTCCTCTATCTTTCAACTGTCTTGATGGGCTTCTTCTGTCAGTCAGCACCTCTCCCCATTATAACTGGAAATTTTCCTTCCCAAGCATTCCAAGCTGACCAGTCAAACATAATATCCAGGCTATGGTGCACCTTAGGCCAAATTTGATTTGGTAAATGGGTCAAAAAAGCAGAGGCCTGCAGCTGGTGAGGGAAGTAGATCCCTGAGAACCAGCACGTAGCTGTTCCTCACTGACTGCTGTGCTGTGTGTGTGCACATGGGCATGCGGCCCTGTTACCAACCCGGAGTGCGAGCATTAGGAAGAAGACACAGAAGCTGGCAAGGAATTTCTCGTTTGCCTCTCAGACCTCGAGGGAGAACTGAGAGGAGGTATGCTGTTGACAATGGTGGGTTATTTAAGGGGCGTATCAGGAAGAATTTCCTTAGATAGTTCCTGAACCTGGCTGATGATCAGAATCAGTTTAAAAATATTTTTTTTTGGAAAGTAGAGACACACAGAAAAACACCTGTGTACCCAAGTTTCATTTTTGCTTCGGATTTTTTTACTTTTATTGTGAAATATAACATGTATACAGAGTAGTAAAGAAAATAGGGATGTACTAAATAACAAATAATTACAAAGTAAGACCTGGGTCAAAAAATAAAACATTTGTCATCTCCCTAGAAGCTCCCTGCTTTGTTTTTTCTGATTACATCCCTCCTCACTCCTCCTCTAGAGGTAAACATATCCTGAAAGTTTTGGTAATCATTACTTTGTTTTTCTCTATAGTTTTACCACCTAGATTTGGAATCCCTTAAGAGTATATTTCAGTTTTGCATGTTTTTGAAACTTTATACTAATGGAATCATACTCTCTGTGTTCTTTTATGTCTTGCTTAGTTTACTTTCCATTAGTTTGTGTGATTCATCTGTGTTACTGCAGCTCATTTTTTCATTGCTGAATAGTATTCCATTGTATAAATATATCACAACTTGTTTATTTATTTTGTTGTTGAACTTTAGAATGTCTCCAGTTTTGGGCCACAATGACTAACACTGCTGTATATCCTGGTGCATGTGGCACAAGTTTCTCTAAGAATATATTTAGAGGAGTGGAGTTGCTAGGTAGTAGGGTATGCAGACTTTCAAATTTATCGGATAATGCCTAACTGTTTTCAAAATGGTTGTACTAATATACGCTCCACTAGTTGAGTAGAAAAGGCATAAACTGTTCCACTTGATTCATAACACTTGGTATTGTCAGACTTTTAAATTTTTGCCCATCTAGTTGATATGTAGTGGTGTGGAATTGTGGTCTTGATTTGCACTGCCCTGGTTGCTACTGAGGGTAAGTACTTTTTCAAATGTAGATTTCTTCTTTTGTAAAGCATTTCTTCAAATCTTTGGTCTATTTTTTTATAAGTCTATCTGTCATTTTCATAAGATTTGTAGAAGTTCTTTATATATTCTGCATATGAGTCCTTTACTGATTTTATGTGTTGAAAATATCTTCTGTTCTGTGGCTTGCCTTTTCATTTTTTTTGTGTGTGTTCCATTGAGCAGAAGTTTTGAACTTTTAGGTAGTCATTTATCAAACTTTTCTTTTTTGGGTAGGGTTTTTTTTTTTTAATTAAATTCAGTTTTATTGAAATATATTCACATACCGTGCAATCATCCATGGTGTACAACCAGCTGTTCACAGTACCATCATACAGTTTATGCATTCATCACCCCAATCTATTTTTGAACATTTTCCTTACACCAGAATCAGAATAAGCATAAAAAATAAGAATAATAAAGAACAACCAAATCATCATCCCCATCTCACCCTATTTTTCATTTAGTTTTTGGTCCCCATTTTTCTACTCATCCATCCGTACACTGATAAAGGGAGTGTACTCCACGAGGATTTCACAATCACACAGTCACTCCATGTATACAGTCATCTTCAAAAATCAAGGCTACTGGGTTGCAGTTCAGCAGTTTTAGGTATTTCTTTCTAGCTATTCCAATACACTAAAACCTAAAAAGGGATATCTATATAACGCATAAGAATAACTTCCAAAGTGAACTCCCGACTGTATTTGAGATCTCTCAGCCACCGAAACTTTTTCTTGTTTCATTTCTCTTCCCACTTTTGGTCAAGAAGGCATTCTTAATTCCATGATGCTGGGTCCAGGTTCATCCCTGAGAGTCATGTCCCATGTTGCCAGGGAGATTTACACCTGTGGGAGGCATGTTACACGTAGAGGGGAGGGCAGTGAGTTTACCTGCCATGTTGGTTTAGAGAGAGAGAGAGGCCACATCTGAGCAAGAATAGAGGTTCTCTGGGGGTGAGTCTAGACACAGTTATAAATAGGCTTAGCTTCTCTTTTGCAATAACAAGCTTCATAAGGGCAAGCTCCAAGATTAGGGGCTCAGCTTTCTAAATTGGTAGCTCCCAATGCTTGTGAGAATATCAATAATTCCCCAGGTGGGGAAGTTTAATATTGCCACACTTTTCCCCAGTCTCTCAGGGGGGCTTTGCAAATACATTTTTATTCTCTGCCCAAATTACTTTGGGATTTACTAATATACCTGATATTTTTGATGCTCTTGTAATTGGTACCTTTAAAATTTATTTAACTTCCTCTCTGTGGCTGGTATATAGAAATACAATTGATTTTGAATCTATTAAACTTGCTAAAATTTTCCACAGATAGTCATATCACTCATGAATAATGACAGTTTTGTCTCTTTCTTTTCTAGCATTATACCTGTTATTTATTTTTATTGTTTGCTGCCCTAGTTAAGACTTCCAATGCATTGTTAAATAGAAGAGGTAATGACAATAGCATTCTTGACTTTCACTATTAAATATAATGTTTGCTGTAGATTTCTTGAAGGTACCCTTTATCAGAGTAAGGAAGTTTTATTCTGTTACTAATTTGACAGTTCTTCTTATCATGGATGGGTGTTGAATTTTATACAGTACTTTTTCTGCATCTATTGAGATGATCATACGATTTTTCCCCTTTAATCTTTTAATATGATAAATTGCACAGATTGAAATTTCTAATGTTAAACAAATCTTGAAATATTGGTTCCCAAACTTGATAAATCGTCAGAACCACACAAACAAAAAATCTTTTTTAAAGGCTTAAGTTGTGGCAAATGTTTTTTCAAAGTCGATGAATATAGAAAAGTGCAGAGACTAATATTATTAGAACATCTGTGTACCTACTTTTTCTTCATAGTTCATGAAATTAAAATAAATAAAACAATACAGATAAAGTTGACGTCCCTTTGTTTCACTTTCCAGTTCCAATCCCTTCTCTCCTTCTCTGGGGAGCTTCCCCTATTCCAGTAATTTGTATATATCTTTTCTTTTCAAAAATAGAGAGTACATGCACATGGTATATAATGCAAAAGGAACAAAGATTAAGTCCTTCATTTCTGGCTTGCAGCCTCCCATTTCACCACCCAGATTCAACCACCAACACTGGTTTTGTGTATCTTTTTAAAGATGGCCAACATTTGTATAAATGTAAGGTGTCCTAGTCTATTACCCCCACAACAGTAGCATGCTCTATGGACCATTCTGCACTTGACTACATCCATTTAACAATATATCTTGGAGATCATTCCATTACAGTGCATATAGTGCACATAGCTCAGTCCTGAACTGCGTTCTGTTGTATTGATGGATAGGCATTCAGGCTGTTACAAATAATGCTGCAATGAATAATCTTATGTATTATCTTTGTGAACATGTGAAGTGGAATTGCTAGGATAAAATTTTGATAGATAATGCCAAATAGTCTCCACAAGGGTTTCCTAAATTTTATTCTTACCAACAGTATATAAAAGTGCAAAGTACTCCCACACTTGCCAATACAGTTCAAATATTTTGATTTTTATTACTCTAAATGCTACAAAATTATATCTCATTGTAGTTTCATCTCATTGTTTTTAATATAAGTAAGGTTGAGATCTCTCTTTTTTTGTAATTCAGTTTTATTCAAACACATTCACGTAACATGCAATCATCTATGGTATATAGTCAACCATTCACAGTATGATCATCTAGTTATGCGTTCATCACCACAATCTAGTTCTGAACATTTTGCCTACATCAGAAAGAATCAGAACAAGAATAAAAAAATAAAAATGAAAAAAGAACACCCAAACCATCCCCCCGTCCCATCCCATTTGTCATTTAGTTTTTATCCCCATCAGAATCTACTCATCCATCCATACACTAGATAAAGGGGGTATGATCTACAAGGTTCTCACAATCACACTATCACCCCTTGTAATCTACATTATTATATAA
>PVKY010014777.1:0-10440 GCA_004027775.1 Bradypus variegatus | reverse complement strand
TTGGGGAGGCTAGGGGCGGGGGAGTTCTAGAAACCGGTTGGGCATATCCTGTGGTTTATTTGTTATTGGCGCCTGGTCTGGGTGGGGAAACATTTATGCAAGCATTCCTGCAGCAATGTTAGGCAAATAGTCTTGTGATAAAGATATGCAGAACATTCTTGTAAGCATTTACACAAACTTATTCTTAAGCAAACGTTTCAGTAACAAACATTCTTGTGACTTAATTGAACAATCATTTTTGTAACAAAACATTCTTCCCCTTTTTAAGATGGGTTATAATGGAGTTTTAAGTTGGGGGGGGGAGGGTTAGGTTGGACTCTACAGTAGGACATGCATCATCTTTCTCAAACCAGTTCCTCCTCTTAAGTTTTCTTCTTCCATCATTGGTCCAGTCATTATTCCAAAGACTAAGGCTCAAATCTGGATTATCTTGATTTATTTTGCTGTTTCTTCCAGGATAGACATCGAGTCAATGTAAAAAGTAAAATATCACTACAAAGGTCTGTGATGTGTTTCTTGTTTGCCATTTTCTTTACCCAAACTCTAGCTTCACATTCCCAGATGTCTATCTCAGAATCTAACCCTCTATCCCAGTGGGATAGAAAGGAGGGTTAATTAAAATCATAATAGCAAATATATCTTGGGTACTTGTATGCATTTTACATTTGTTACTCTATTTAAACCTTACAACCATTTTGTGAGGGCAGATACTATTATCTTCAATTCTATTTTTCAAATGAGGATACTGAGATTGAGAGAAGTTAGGTGATTTGCTCAAGGTCACACAGTGGTTGAGCTGTGATTCAATGCATGACTGTTTTGCCCCAGTCAATACTTGTAACTGGTAAACTCTGCTATCTTTTTGGATATGGTATCTAGTAGGTGGCAATTAATAGATATTAGTTTCCTTTTTTCTTTCCCTCCTTTTTTTTTTCCCCCCATTCCTCTCTTCTATCTAATGTGTACTAAATTCATTCAAATGCTAGGTCAGTCAGTGAATCAGTGGGCCACAAGATACAGTCTCAAGTGCTAGTTTGCCGTTGAGGGTCTACAACATGTAACAGAAAGCATACTAAGGTAGAAGTTGGTTCTATCCTAGGCTTGGCTACTGAACTTGTTCTGTGACCTTGGACAAGTCATTCAAGAGTGAGGCTGAGTTTTTTTTTTTTTTTTTTTTTTAGTCAACCATATAGAAGGGTTGGTTGATAATTTCTTTGGTTCTTTCCAGGCCTACATTTTCATGATTTTGTTATTCTTCCCCCTTGCTCTCTACTCTTTCCCCAAAAGTCTTTCCTCCATTTATGCCTCCTTCCCAAATATTCAGACCTGCTGACTCCCTCCTTGCTTTAGGTTTAGCTCTCCAAGTGACTGCCTTTTCCTATTCCCCCTGCACCTGAACTCCACCACTCTTCCAGGCTGTCTTTTCTCTCACAGAAGATTAGTCCTTCTCTCCACCTTTTCCTAGCCTTCTCCAGTGCTTGGATCTTCTTCATTGTTTTCTATTTCTGCTTGTTTTTTGTTTGCAAACCTTGTCTTCTTAAATAGATAAATCCTAGAAGGGCTGATTACATGTCTGTTTCTTTTGTATGCTATCAAGTACTAGAGTAGTTGACTGTAAATGGAGTAAGGATTTGGTAAATAATTAAGTGATTGCATTTAAGCTTTATCTTGAGGGCAGAGGTTACTGAGTTGAGGACCGGGAGGGGAATCAGAACAATAGAATGAAATCAGAAGGACACACGGACTGACCAGGACAGACTGGAGGTGTAAAACTGCTGATGGATTAGTTAGGAAGGTATTGCATTAATTCAGGCATGAATCCTTGAAGGCCTGGTTTAGTGAGAAGGCAAAGAGAGAAAAGAGGAGCACATGATAGGAGGCTTGGAATGTGCAGACTCTGACACTGGTATCTTCTTGGACAGCACTATAATCCTGCATTCTCCCAGAAAGCCAAGGAGAGGGGCTTTGGGATGTGGTTGGGGCAATTCAGATCAGCACCCCAGAGGCCTAAATATCGGAATGGATGAGTGTGAGATTTAAGAGGAGGGGCAGAATTGCAACATTTCTCCAGGGTTTTACTTTCTTTGCATCTTCTCCACAGATAAGACCCTGAGGGGTTGTGACCTCAGGATGTGCAAACACCTCTACTATCTAAGGCTCTAAGCTCTGTTTTGATTGTTCTTTTTGTCAAAAGGAGTGAGTACGTAGGAGGTGCTAGTTGCCCAATACCAGTGGGATAGAAATATTGAAGCTGGGGAATGCTGAGAGAAAATATGGCCACTATCCACCAGAAAATTCCACTTTAAGAAGATGACAAAACCCCACCTAAGCAGAACCTAACCTGAATTTTTGGGGCAGATCGAGAAACCGATTTCACAGTGGTTGAGCTGGTGGGAAGAAGGAGAAAGTCAAAGGAAGGAAGAAGGGGTGAATCTGGCATCTAGCCACAGCAGAGGACGAAACCAGTGAGGTTGTCGCCCTTCTAACTTGGGAGACACGTCAGCTTGAGCTCTGGGGCAAATTCAGAATTGCAATGTCGTCGGCTTTAGGGAGGGGTGGTTGGGACTGGGGAGACCGGCTCTAGGGCCCAGCGGTCGGGCGCCTGGGCGGGGGTGGAGTGTAAGGTTACAGTGACGAGCCCGCGCGACCCTCCCCGGCCGGCGCGCGGGGAGCGCGCGGGACGCTCTAGGACCCAGCAGCGGTTGTTGTGTTTGGGGCAGGAGGTGAAGCCCTGGCATTTCTCTCCTTCCTATGTGAATGGGGCTGATTGTCTGGCGCCGCTTCCCCGCGCTGCCCCACGCCATGCCCAGCACGCTGCCGGGCGGCCGCCTTCTCCAACCGCGGGACTGAACTAGCCATGGTTGCCTCATGCGGAGGGCAAAATTGCTTCGGGGAACTTGTCAGCCTGCGGTGAAAGGTAACCAGTCTCCTCTCTGGGGGTAGGAAAAGCGCCTCCGAGCCTCCCGCGCCGAGGACCCAGCCGTCGGGTGTTCCCCTCCCCCTGCTGCTCGGGGTAGAGGGGTTCTTGGGGCCCGAAGCTGGGATCCGCCCGGTTCCGGAGAGACTCGGGCAGCCCATTCGGTGGCGGGGCCCTGGAGTGCCCGCCGCGCGGGAATCTTGCTCTTCTTTACTCAGATTGTTTAAAAACAACCAGAGAAACTCAAGCAGCAGAACCCTGTTCCCGTGCCCACCCTCCAGGCCCGGGTGTTCGCGGACGCGGTCACAGTCCCGCGCTCTGCCGCGCTGCCCCGCGCCCCGCCGAGTAGAGAAGTCGTGTCCGCCAGCCGGACTGGACTCGGCTAGACGCGCCAGCGCGCTGGGCGCCGGGCGGTCGAGGAAGGGGGCGCGCCGGGGCGGAAGGGGTGTCCGGTGGCCGCTTCCGTCCGCGCGAGACAAAGGCGCCCACACTGGCCCGCCCGACGGGCAGCGGCGCTTGGGGCCAGACCCTCCTTGCCCGGCCGAGAAGGCTCGGTTGTGGCGGGTGTGGCGGCGGAGGGGTCGCGTCCCAGACCCTGAGGCTCGGCCCGTGTTAGCTCTGCTCCTTCTTTGTTCTCTCCAGACAAGTTTCCTCTCCAGAAACTGAGGGGTTAGATCTAGCCCTCCCTAGTCTGTTAGTGCTGCCTTTAAAAGAATCTGGTTTCAGATCCAAGTGGAACTGGTTTGTCTTGGAATGTGACATTTGGGGCAGGAAGGAGCTTGGCACGTCGGCCCCTGACAGCCGAGTGGAGCCGGGGCCCTGCGCGGGGACTGGGGCTGGACGTGCCTAGTAGGCAGCCGGGCGCGTACCTCGAGGGCCGCTGGCGGCCTGCAGTCAGCTCGCGGCGACGTTTTCCAGCCCCCCCCCCCCCCCCGCTTGGACCCCGGGCTGAGAATCCGGGTTCCCTCCTGGCAGCTTTCGCGCCTCACCACGCTCTGAGCTCTTTTAATGTCTTGATTGGTGCCTAGGACGACTTTTCCTTTCTATTTCTGTTGGAAGATTTTTGCTTTTTTTTGGCTTCTGTGTTGGTGTACTCTCCCCAAGTGGAAAATACTTTGGAAAACGCCCGACTAGTGTGTAGTTCACCTGGACTGGGGCTTCAGTAGATGGAGCCTTGATCGTGCTGCCTCCCGATGGCTTTGTGGTTAGGTCCGAACGTTTTGCCGCCTTGGTCCCTCAGCTCTCTTGTTCTGTCCCGATACAGTGCAGTCATGGTTGCCCATTTCCTTCATCTCTGGCACGTTAAGACTCTAATTTTTCTTCTGCTTATAAAGTCCTTGGTGGTGGGGGAAGGAGGGAGGATTCACAAGCTGCATTTGTGATATTTAAAGGTACTTTTGACTATTTAACTCTACCTTGCTACTTAACTGAATAAAACCAGAATAGAGGGATATTAATAACCACTATTCCAGAAAATTTCCTTCCTTTTCAGGAAGTGAAATGTTAGCGCTTGAAAATGTTGTAAAGTCTGGCTCCCTGCTTCTAAAACTGGGCTGTGGGTCCCAGCCAACCTCCCGAGATTTCCCCTGGCTGCCCACACCTGGACCCTGGAAGCAACTTGTGGATTGTCAGAGCCAGGTTAACCATTACCAGTCTCTATAGAGTGCAAGTTCTTGAAGAATCTAGACCACTGTGAAATATACTTCCCAGCCTGGTTCTCTGAGCATTTTAGTGCATCTACTATGAACACTCCTCATGGGAATAAGGTGGGAACAATACTTAAATATACCTTTAGTTCTTTTGCAGGGGAGTGAAGGGTGGTGGACCACTGATTTGACTAGAATGAAAAAGAGTAGGACATAGAGTAGAAGACTTTAGAGAACATTCTAATTCTGGCACTGTAGTCTTCCCTCTCTGTGGTGGTGGTGGAGGTGTGTGCACGTGTGTGCAGTGTGCATGCATACGTGTGTTTAAGGGCAAGATTATTTTTGGGTGAATAAACCTTTGCTTTTGTATGATACATTTTTCAAGATAAATACCCGAACGCTTGTAAAGCCTGAAGGTGGATAGGACGGAGAAGTTGCTGCACTTATAACTCTTTCCCCCTACTCCTTTTAAAAATGCACAGAAGGTTCTTTTAGGTTCTATGTGGAATGGTGGAAGGTAAGAAATACTAATGTACTGCAGGGCATGTGGACATCAAAGCGTTTAAAAATACATCTTTTCATGGAAGCTAATGGAGGACTTTCAATTTAAATGAGATTTTAAAATGCTGTTGTTAAAAAAAGCACGTGAATGCAGAAATGTGCCTGATTTTATGGGAAGTCACTCTGCTGATTAGACTTGAGACTGTCTGTCCTTTGCCAGTTATGTTGGAGGCTTCTGTGGGCAGAGCTCTGCTTTTTTTTTTTTCATGTCTACTCCTATGGAGCAGTGTGGACCCAGGGCCTGGGGGAAAGATGGCTAAACTAATTGAAATTAGAGGGAGGTCTGGCTGGTGAGAGCTCTGTTGAGCCCCTAGGTACTTGTGCTGTATTTCTACACAGTAATTTGTGCAAGTGCTTTGAAAATGATAAAATACTATGTAAGTGTAAGGTTTTCTAATTAATGACATAGTGCAACAAGGTAGATGCTGGTGAAAATTGTAAAAATGGAAAGATTTCCCTAGGCCAATAAATTAAAAAGAAATAAGGTTTAAGACCCGTTAGTAGTTCTGATATGCAGAATTCTCCCAAAGTACCATTTTTATTTATTTATTTATGTATTTTGAGACAGTCCTTATTTCAAATGCTTATAGACGTTCAGGTCAAGAAATTGTGTGGTGTTTTGAATGATTTTTCTCCTAGTTTTTCCATTAATTTTAGTAGGCTCTTTGCTTCAGAACACCGTAGGTAATAGGATCTTTGAAAAGCAAGTATTAGCTTGGAGGTCATGTAAGAGGACATATTTGATTGGAAAATTTGTTGGAAATAGTCTGAGGTTGTTGGGTTTGTTTTGCTTTGTTTTGTTTTGTTTGCTTAGTGATTTTTTTTTTTTAATTTTGTTTTGTTGGTTTGATTTCATTTTGTCTTAGAGGGAAGCCACAATGTAAATCTCTGCCATTGTGGGTATGTTGGTTCACTACTTTGGCAGAAAGGTAACTACTTCTGCTTCTGGACTTGTGTGTTGGCACCAAGCTGAGTGCTCCTTTAACTTGTGAGGTGCCCCATCTTTGTCCTTGTGACCAAGACCTTACCTTCGGGTATATTCATTCAAGGCACTTAGGACAGGGCTCCTGAAGGTCTCACACATAGGTTCTTTTTTCTTTTTGTGAGGATTGTGGGGACCAGCCATAAGGTATTTGGAAATGTATCCCTGGTAAGACTCTGGAGAATTGGATTTAATCTTTTAGTGAACAAAATGATCCTACTCTGTGTGTGTTTAAATCTCGGTTTGCAATTCATTTGCCCATATTTCAGCTATGTACCTCTTTTTTTGTTTGTTTTAAGTAAAATGTCTGTAGTTCACTTGCTTTTTTTTAAACTTTTTATTGTGAGATGATTGTAGATTCACAGAAAGTTGCAAAATTGTAGAGGCGTCCTGTGTACCCTTCACCAAGTTTCCCCCACGGTAACTTCTTACATAACAATAGTACATCTCAGGAACAGGAAATTGACGTAGGTACAATCCACAGAGCTTGTCACATTTCACCAGATTTAGATGCACATATTTGTGTTTGTGTATGTATACTTTTGTACAGTTTTATCACATGTGTAGATTCATGTGCCTCCACCACAGTCAAGATGCAGGACTGTCATCAACACAAAGAGCTCCCTTTATGGTCCCACCCTCACCCCTGGTAACCAGTAATCTGTTCTCCATGTCTGTAATTTTTTCGTTTTGGTAATGTTACATAAATAGAATCCTGTGGTGTGTGACCTTTTCAGATTGGCTTTTTTCACTCAGCTTAATGCCCTTGAGATCCATCCAGGTAGTTGCGTGTTTGTTCCTTTTTATTGCTGAGTAGTAGTCCATGGTACAGTTGTATTAGAGTTTAACCATTCACATATTGAAAGATATTTGGGTTGTTTCCATTGTTTGGCTATTACAAATAAAATTGCTACAAACATTTACATACAGGTTTTTATGTGGATGTGAGTTTTATTTTTCTTGGATAAATGCCCAGAAATATTTTTTGCTATATCATATGGTAAGTATATGTGTAGTTTTTTAAGAAGCTACCAAACATTATTCCACAGGAAGTTTCGTACAGAATTTCCAGATGACTCAGTAAGCCCATTTCTTGTTATATAGCTAAAAGAATTGATAGCCGATACTGGAACAGATATTTGTATACCAGTGTTCATAGTGGCATTGTTCATAATTACCAAAAGTTGTAACCCAATGTCCTTCAGCAGATGAATGGATAAACAAAATGTGGTATATTCATACAATAGAATATTATACAGTCATAAAAAGTAATGAAGTTTTGATACATACTACAACATGGATGAATTTTGAATGCATTATGTTGAATGAAATAAGCCATACCTAAAAGGAGAAAATGTGAATAGAATATACAAAGTGATAGAGACAGAAAGTGGATTACAGGTTACATGGCAGTAGCAGTGGGATTATCAAGGGTTGTGGTGGGGTAAGTGGGGAATGGGGAGTTAATGCTTAATTGGTACAGTTTCTGTTTAGGGTAATGAGAAGGAAAAGATTTTGGTAATAAATGGTGATGATGGTAGCACAACATTGTGAATGTAATTAATGCTCACTGAATTGTAGGCTAAAAAGTGGTTAAAATGGGAAACTTTGTATTGTATATGTTACCATAATAAAAGTTTTAGGAAATGAAAACAAAACAAGGAAACTATCAAACTATTTTCCAGAGTGGCTATACTGTTTTGCATTTCTACTAGCAATATATACGAGATCTAGTTTCTTTCCTCACCAACATTTGATATTTGTCAGTATTTTTAATTTAGCTATTCTAATAGGTGTTCTCATCTCAATCGTGATTTTAATTTGCATTTCTCTAATGGTTAATATTGTTGAAAATCTTTTCCTGTGCTTATTTGCCATCTGTATATCCTCTTGGCGAAATGTCTGTTTTTTGCCTATTTTCTATTTGAATTATCACTGTTTTTTTTTACTGTTGAGTTTGGAGAGTTCTTTTTATATATTCTATATTTAAATCATAGTTTACTTTTACCCTCAGAATTCATATGTTTTGCTATCAATCTTAAAAACTATCTGTTGGAGAGAACCTAAGATGGCGGCTGGGTGAGACAGGGCAAAAAAACACCTCCGTGAAAAATACTAGATAAAAACCATTAAGTGATCCAGAACACCAGTCCCAGCAATACACCAGCTGGACAAGGTCTGCTAAAAGCATAGGGACTGTGCACGTGGTGAAACCAGAAGTCTGCATTCTGAAACGAGTGAGTAAGCCAGCTAAAAGTCCCGTGGCCGCGCTGTGGTGTAGGGAAACCGGGGGTTGGCGTTTGGAGATGGACTAGTTCTTTTAACAAAAAAAAACAGAAAAACAAAAAAAAAAACCCAGGAGCAGCTGCAGTTATGATGGTGAGAACCACGCAGTGAAGCATGGCAGGAGTGAGCTGTGCCAACCTCTCGGTGTCTGGGATGGAGGATAGACCTCTGCTGATTCCCTCAGGGCCAGTGGGGCAGAGGGGAGAGCCAAAAGGAGAAAGAAACCGTGCCACTTGCAGCCGGCTCTCCAGCAGGCTGGAGACACTCCTCCCTGAGGCTGGACCCACAGCCCAGAACTGTGCCAAGAAACCCAGTATGACAGGGAGTTTATCCCATGGCACCGTGCACATGCCACAATATCGGCCATGGACAGTGGCTTTGGGTGCATACACGACTGGTTGTCCCGGAGCTGGAAAGGCGGAGCTGTGTAAAGGGGGGGGTTGAGATGCCCCATTCCGCCATCTTTGCATCAGGCTGAGAGCGCCCCTGCACGGCCTGGTGGCCTGGGGCTTCCCTTGAGGGACGGCATGTACTTGTGACGTAGCATGACCTTCCCTCAGTAGAGGTCCTGGAAGATCACAGCTGAGAAAGGGGGCCTGCTTGGAAAACCCGGGAATGGGTCAATTCCTGCGACTTATTGGTCAGCGGCAGAGAAAATGTGGGGCAAAACTGAAATGAAGGCTTAGACTCTTGCAACAGCCTTGAATCTCCAGGAACACCTGGGAGGTTTGATTATTAAAGCTGCCCTGTCTCCCTAACCACCCAGACACACGCCCCACATTCAGGGCGGACAGCACCAACAACACACCCGAACTGAGTTCACCAATTGAACCCCACAAGAATCAGACACCCACACACCACAAAGACAAAGTTGAGGAGAACTGACTTGAGGGGAATAGATGACTCGCAGATGCCATCTGCTGGTTAGTTAGAGAAAGTGTACGTCACCAAGTTGTAGATCTGAAAAATTAGATTGGTATTTTTTATAACTTAAAAGAACCCTATCAAGCAAAGCAAATGCCAAGAGGCCAAAAACAACAGAAAATCTTACAGCATATGATAAAACCAGACGATATGGAGAACCCAATCCCAAACACCCAAATCAAAAGATCAGAAGAGACACAGTACTTGGCATAATTAATCAAAGAACTACAAAGAACAAGAGCATGGCACAGGACATAAAGGACATGAAGAAGATCATGGCACAGGATAGAAGATCTTATGGAAATAAAAGAAACTGTTGGCTAAATTAAAAAGACACTGGATACTCATAAGAGAAGATTAGAGGAAGCTGAACAATGACTTAGTGTCCTAGAGGACCACAGAACAGAAATGAAAGAACAAAAGAAAGAATAGAGAAAAAAATCGAAAAAATCTAAATGGATCTCAGGGATACAATAGATAAAATAAAACATCCAAATTTAAGACTCATTGGTGTCCCAGAAGGGGAAGAGAAGGGTAAAGGTCTAGAAAGAGTAATCAAAGACATTGTTAGGGAAAAATTCCAAATCTTCTACACAGTATAAATACACAAAGCATAAATGCCCAGCAAACTCCAAATAGAATAAATCTGAATAAACCCACTCCAAGACATATTCTGATCAGACTGTCAAATACTGAAGAGAAGGAGCAAGATCTGAAAGCAGCAAGAGAAAAGCAATTCACCACATACAAAGGAAACAACATAGGACTAAGTAGTGACTACTCAGCGGCCACCATGGAGGTGAGAAGGCAGTGGCATGACATATTTAAAATTCTGAGGGAGAAAAATTTTCAACCAAGAATACTTTATCTGGCAAAACTCCTTTACATTTGAGGGAGAGCTTAAATTTTTCACAGACATACAAATGTTGAGAGATTTTGCCAATGAAAGACCTGCCCTACTTCAGATACTAAAGAGAGCCCTACCGACAGAGAAACAAATAAAAGAACATTCTTGTTCATGGGAATTGTATATGTGAATTGTTTGTTCAAGGATGTGTGCAGCTAGCTCTCATGTTCAGAAGACAGAGCAATAGATGATGGATGATAGATAGGGAGGGAGGGAG
>PVKY010014776.1:0-10440 GCA_004027775.1 Bradypus variegatus | reverse complement strand
TTTATATTATGTAGAAGGTTGGGGAAGTTTTCCCCAACAATTTCTTTGAATACTCTTTCTAGGCCTTTACCCTTCTCTTCCCCTTCTGGGACACCAATGAGTCTTAGATTTGGACGTTTTATTTTATCTGTCGCATCCCTGAGATCCATTTCGATTTTTCAATTTTTTTCTCCATTCTTTCTTTTGTTCTTTCATTTTCTGATCTCTGGGCTTCAAGGAGGCTGAGTGGTTGTTCAGTGTCCTCTAATCTTGTATTATGAGTATCCAGCGTCTTTTTAATTTGGCCTACAGTTTCTTTAGTTTCCATAAGATGATCTATTTTTTTAATTATTCTTGTAATATCTTCTTTATTCTCTTCTATGGTCTTCTTTATGTCTTTTATATTCTATACCATGCTTTGATGAAAGTCTGTCAGTAGTTCTTTGAGTAACTGAATCAGGTACTGTGTGTCTTCTGACCTTTTGATTTGAGTGTTTGCGTTCGGGTTTTCCATGTCTGATTTTCTCCTATGTTTTAAGATTAGGGCTTGTCTGAGAGGTTAGGGGGGAAGGGCCGTTCCAATTATCAAACCTCCCAGGTGTTCCCGGAGATTTAAGTCAGTTCTCTGCCCTAACCCAAAAGTCCTTGGTAATGACGTACGTTCCCTGGGATTTCTGAGCGGTTCCCCCTCCCTGCTGTGCTTATCCGGGACCTCTGCTGCAGCAGGGCTGTGTCACGTCACAAGTGTGCGCCATTCTCCAGGGAAGCCCTGGGACGCCGGGTGGGGGCGGTCCCTGCCCGCTTCAAAGATGGATGAGTGGGAGGCGTTAACTCCTCCCTTTCCGCACAGGTCCTCTCTCCCAGCTCCAGGACAATCAGCCGTGGGTGTATTCAAAGCCACTGTCCACGGTGGATAATGCGGCGTGTGAGTGGTGCTGTAGGGTAAACTCCCTGTCAGGCTGGGCTTCTTGGTGCGGCTCCGTGCCGTGCATTCGGCCCCGGGCAGGAGCAGCCCTGCCCGCTAGGGAGACAGCTGGAAGCAGTGCGACCCTTTTTTTCTTTTTCTTTTGGCTCCCCTTTGATCCCCCGGACCCGAGACAATCTGGAGTGGATATGGGAAGGGGCACTCTCCACGCCAGACACCGAGGCACTAGTCCACACCACTCCTGTCTTATCTGCCGCTGCTCCCGGGCTTCAAACGCCAAGCCCCTGTTTCCCCGCACCGCAGCGTGGCCGAGAGACTCAGAAGACTCACTCACTCATTTCAGAATGCAGACTCCTGGTTTCACCGAACGCACGTTCCCTGTGGCTTTAGCAGACCTTGTCCAGCTGGTGCTACTTTGGAGGTGACGTTCTGGGTCACTTTCTGGTTTTTATCATTGTTTTTCACGGAGGTGTCTCCTTGCTCTGTCTCACCTAGCCGCCATCATAGGTTCTCCTCATAATGTGATTTTGATATCTAAGTTTCACTCCTGTAAATGAAATATTCAGGTTACGTTTTGAGTTCAAGTAATTCAAACAGAGATTCATTAATAGAAACTGTTTGTGTCCATATATTTCTCTATGTTCTTCCTTACCCATTTTTGTTTTACTAGAAAAAAAAAATAATAAAGTAATGGGGTAAAGATCTTAAAAGTTCTATCTATGGAAATTTCTGTACATATTCATCCTCCCATTACCTGAACTGCAGCTCCATCATTATACTAAAACTAACTTTTTCATGCTCATTGTTTTGTCAAATAAAATGTCTCTTTTGCTTTGTTAAAAATTAAATCTTATTAGAAAAATTTCACTGTTTGTACCATCCATGACTTCCCTGCTTCATGGAATTCATATCTACCCCATTCACTACTACTTTGCAGTCTTCATTGCTCGAACTTGGACTGAGGGATCTATGATTATTCAGGAGGCTCTGGGCTGAGATCTGAGTCGCTTTAACTTCTTATTTTTCTCCAGTTCATCCCAGATAGTTGCACTGAGTTTTATAACTGATATATTATACATATATTAATGACTCCAAATTTAAATATCTTGTCCTGGCCTCTACTATGAATTCAAATACAAAATATTCTAACACTCATTAATATTTTGACTTTCACAACCATTAAGCACCTTAAAATTAATGTATTCAAAACAGAACCCCCTCCTCAATTCAAATCTGCTTACACCTCATTAAATGGTATTTTCCATCATAGTAAACAGTACTAATAAGAAAACAGTTATTAAGGGCAAAACTTAAAATTCAACTTGGATACATCCCAAAGGACTCCTCATCCCCATCCAACCCATCAGCTAATTTTGATTGATAACTTTGCTTTCAGAGCAAATACCAAATGCACTCAATTTTCTTTAAATCCATCTCTACCATACTAATACATTCTAATCCAACAGTATTTCTTATCTGGATTACTGAAATTACTATTTAATGACCTTCCTGACTCCATCCTTGCTTGGCGGACACATTGATATGATTAAAATAAAAATGCTATTATCTTACTCTCTAGCATAAAATTCTTGAATGACTTCCAATTGTCCTTAAAGGAAAAAAAAATACTTAGCTTTTGCCCTTTGAGTTCTATCATGACATCATAACATGCCTTCATCTGCTTTACTGGTCTTATTCTACCACTGTACTCTGCCCCAACTAAACTTCCACCACTTTGTACTTTTTCGGTTTCTTTGAATGCACAGAATCTTACTTCTCAGGAACTTTTCTGGAATTCTTTCCCTGTATGCCCTAACCCAGTTCTTTTGTTCTGATCACACGTCTTGGCAGACTGATAGCTCTTATTTATATTGCCCTTTGCCTCTGTCTAGAATGTAAGCTCCAGAAGTCCTTGTGCATTTCCTAATTCATGCAGTTCTTAATTTCTAGTTGCTGAGAATAGCTTGAGGCAGAAGATCAATACCCAATATATATTTGTTGAATATTAAATGTCTTTACCTGTGTGGAACATTAAATGTTTTTTGCCTTGTTGATTATTAAGCTCTAGAATATATTTAACATTTTTAAAATATTGAAGAGGAATGTATGGTTTCTTTTAGGAAGAGGCTGTACTGAAATACAGCATATATATATACACACACACACACATATATATACCTATATATACAAATATATATATATGTGTGTGTGTGTGTGTATATATATATATATATAAATAATTATTTAGTAGTTACTAAAAGAAAAATGTTGCTTTGCTATTTCAGTTAATATATATATGAGGGACTAGTATAGGCAAATGCTGAACATAATGGCTCTTCTTTTGTACCAGAAGAGAAGTGCAAAACTCCCACAACAGAGAACGGTTTGAGAACTAACCAATAGACCCTGTGTGAGGCTCTTCTTTGAACAGAGTATCTGGAGGATGTTAAAACCTCTCTGTAGGATTGGCTCTCTTTTCCTAATTCTGAGATGGAAAATCATTGCTTTGAAGTGCTTCTTTATTCAGGTTGGCCAGCTTGGTTGTGAAAATGGAGATATTTCCACTGAAGAAGAAGCTAAGGCAGTGGAAGTGTGACAACACTGAAAGGTGATCCAGCCCTCTATGACAGAAATAACTCAGATTAAATGTCAAATGCACTTTTTTAAAGCCAGTTCTACTCTTTTCTAAAATAGGTTGTTCCAACTGGCATTGCAGTTTGGCAACTCCATCGGGAAGGAAGCCTGGCCCTGCTGATTTAATTACTAGGCTTTGTCTGACCTGATTTGGTTAGTTTCTTGTTGTATTATTGAATGTTGCTATGGAACCCTGAGTAAAATTATTTAGTAGTTAGTGAAAGAAAAAATGTTGCTCTATTTCAGTTAAAAATAACAATAACAAAAAAGGTGTCTGTAAAGCTAAGAAAAGATGTTATATTGGAGATTTTTTTTCCCTTTTTTTTTTTTTTACTCCCAGATGCTAGTCTGGTCATCCAAGTCAAGTAAAGAGAATGGTTAGTATTTAAATAGTAATTTGCTGAAGTGAGTGGAGCTGTAGCAGTGTGCTTTACTGCGAGACTCAATATTATCTGTAGATGTAAATCCTAATTGTTTCAGGTACACACAGACACACAAAAATCATCATTTACTCAAAAAGATAAGTCTGAAATGTTTATTTTATTTATAACAGTTTTGATGAATTTTGGCAATGAAATTTGTGAAGAGGAACGAAGATTTTGCTAACCTAACAGTGTCATATTCATGTACATCCAAGCACTCATATATTCAAATGACTCTAAAATAAGCCTGTGAGCATTGGCCAGCCATTTCTTATTCCCCATTTTATCTATTGGATATACATTTGCTAAAAATGAGGAATTTGGAAAACAAAAAATTTTTTAAACAATTATACAATCATTTTTGCTTTTAAATATGGATGCATGTTTTTGAACTTTGTATTGAGAAAACATTAACACTATAAAGATTTTATTGTCATTCTTTTGACATTTTATTTGCTAATTATTATTTCCATGACCTTCAAATGAAAGTTTCTTCTGTATGGTGAATACCTTTCAAATCACCTGAGGATAAATATTACCTTTATTTTGTATCTTGCATATTTGTTTGCACTGTTGCTTATGCTGTCCTGTGAGGAATGAGCTTTTTTTTTTCCATCTGTTTAGCAGCATAATTTTGAAGCTGCTTATGTCCATTTCTGTATCTTCAATAAACTGATAGTTTCTGTAGGTCAGAGCAAAGTGTATTTTCACCTTTGTTGCATGAATTCTCTCTTCTTGCCTCACTCTCAGTACAAAGTAGTGCACGCAGCACTGAATACATCATTAGTAAAAGTAGACTGAAAAAGAAAGAGTAGAAGAATGAATAAATATTAAATAAATATAAATTATTTCTTTATGTTTTTACTATCAGGATTTTAAAAATAAACCAGTATTATTTTTAATAAATAAGAAATGTTAATACATGAATAATAATTAATGAAAATTACTAAGCAACAAATGTGGTTGATTGCTGCAGTTTTAATTATTGAATAAAGGAATCCATTTTTCCATTAGACTCAGTTCCAATTTTATAATAGAATTCATTGGAAAGCTGCATTAAACAAAATTTTTGTCAAACAAATTTGTTAGAATTCAAATGCTCCTAGTACTGAAGGGTAGACTTACTCTCAGACAGATTTGTAAATTAAATTGTAAAATAATTAAACCTTAATTATTTAAATGCAGAATATTTAAAAGAAGAATTTTAAGTATTTGGAAAGCTTTAATAATTATTATAGATTTAAAAATTTTCAGAGATAACAAAACATTACACTTTGCTACTAGGTTATAGGGTTAACAAGAAGCACACGGATAATTCTATATCTAAAAAAATCATTCATTTATTGCATGTTTTAGATGTTTACATGTTGTGCTGGTTTGAATCTATTATTTACCCCAGAAAAAGCCATGTTCTTCAATGCAGTCTCGTGGAGTCAGACCTATTGTAGGTGTGATCTTTTGATTAGGTTGTTTCCATGGAGGTGTTTCCATTCAAGGTGGCTCTTGATTAGTTTATTGGAGTCCTTAAGAGAGCTCAGGCGCCAACACAAACTCAGATGCTCAGAGATGCAGACAGGAAGACTGCCCAGAGTTTGCCTGGGAGAAGCTAAGAGAGGACCGCAGATGCTCCGACAGAAACACCCTGGAAGAACAAGCAAGCATGCACAGGAGCTAAGAGAGAGAAGCTGAGAGAGACAGAAACTCAGAGACATTTTGGAAAAAGCCATTTTGAAATGCATCCTGAGAGCAAAGGACCAGCAGTTGCCAGCCACTTGCCTTCCCAGCTGATAGAGGTGTTCCAGACGCCACTGGCCTTCCTTCAGTGAAGGTATCTTCTTGTTGGACACTTTTATGGCCTTAGAACTATAAATTTGTAACCTAACAAATCCCCTTTATAAAAGCCACTCAATTTCTGATGTTTTGCATAACAGCAGCTTTAACAAACCAGAACATATGAACAAGTTACTGAGGATGTAGATTTAAACAAAACATGTAGCCTACGCTTTCACCGAGTTTACTGTTTAGTGGGGTGTCGAGTGGGAGATAATCAACATGAATGAATGAATATCAGGTACTGATATATAAAAGAAAGAGAAATAAAGAAAGAGAAAGTGACAGCTAATAGTCAGCTAAGGGCTCATGTGAGCAGAAATTTGAAATATTGGAAAGAGCTCTCTGCATAACTGGAAGAAGATTTGAGGCAGAGCAAACAGTTTGAGAAAAGGCCCTGAGACACCACCATCCCTGGTTTGTTCCATAACACAAGTGTCTTATGTGCCTGAAGTGAAATGATGAAATAAGGGAAGGAGAGACGTTTGGAAGCTATTGTGACTGAGGCTAATATTTAACTGAAATGCCCTATTCTGCCCAAAACTATTGTTTATTACAGTTGCCTATTCCAATAATTCATGCTGTATATCCATAAATTATTTCGCATATTTCAATATTTTAAATATTCCAGACAAAAAGAAAATAATTCCTTAGACTAGGTTAGTAGTGGTAGAGATGTTAGTAAGTGGTAAGATCTGGAATTTGTTTTGAAAGTAGGGTCAAAAAAATTTATTGCTAAATGTGGGATATGCAAGAAGGAGTCAAGGATGCCTCCAACTATTTTGATCTAAGTAACTAAAAGAACGAAGGTGCTATTTTAGTTTCCTAGACTGCTAAAAGCAGTTACCATGAAATGGGTTGGCTTAAAGAATGGAAAATTTTTAGCTCACAGTGAGGCTGATAAAATGTCCAAATCAAGGCATCAACAGGGTGATGCTTTCTTCCCCAAGACCAGATGCCAGCAATCCTTGGCTCCTCTGCCACATGGCAAGGCAACTGCTGGTCTCTTCTTCTTCTTCTGTGTTTTGTTGCTTTCAGCTTCTTACTTCTGTGACTTTCTCTCTTTCTCTCTCCCTCCATATTCATTACACTTATAAAGGGCTCCATTAAGAAGATTAAGGCCCATCCTGAATGAAGTGGGTCACACCTTAACTGAAGTAGCCTCATCAAAAGATCACACACCTATAGGAAATAATTAAATTTAGGAATAGGTATTTCTGGGGTACGTACAGCTGCTATTTGTGGAAATAGGAAATGCTGTATAATGGGTAGGGAAGAAGAGGAAGCCCAGATTTCAATTTTGGACATACCAAGTTTGAGACGATTTTAAGATATTTAAATGTTTCTCTGGAGAAGTCATTCTAAAATTCAGGAGAAATATTGGGAGATAAGATACAAATTTTTCAAGTCTTCAACAAATAGATGAATCACCTCAGAAGTGGGTTAAGATGTACAAAAATATATATCCAGCCCAATCCCCAGACCACACCAAGTTTAGCATTCTGGGAGATGAAAAAAGTTCCTGTGAAGGGATATTGAGATAGAGCAGATAGGGGATGTAGGAATGGAACCAAGAGAAAACCATATCCCCAAATAAAAGGTAAAAAAGTATTTCAAGAAGCAGTAAATTTTTAATTATTGCTTCTGATAGATACAGTAAAATGAGCACTGTTTTATTTGCAGTATGGAAGTCATTAGTGACACTGGTTTGGAATGTTTTTAAAATAAACAGAGGAGACACTTGTAGACAGAGGATATGCAAAATTATTTCAAAGAATTTTACTACAAAGAGAAGCACAGAAATGGAGAGATATCTGTAGAGGAATGAATATTCAAGAATTTACTTTAATATAAAAGTTACTACAGTATGCATAAAGATTGATTAATTAAACCAATAATTATTGAATGGCAAGTTTCTAGCACATAGTGAATGAAACAGAGAATATCCCAGCTTATACAAAGCTTGCATTTTGGTGGATGAGAATGATACAAAAGAAAGGATGAAAATTATTGGTTAGGAGAGACAAAAGGAAATGGAAGAAATGAAGCCTGTGGAGACTAGAGGGCAATTGTGTTTATGACACAAATGGAGGATTTGTCTTTAGATAGGAGCAGAATGAATTCATCCAGTCTTATAGGATTGAATGCACAGTGCACAAGAATATATGCAGGCCTGTGGATTGGTCCAGTGGGGGACGATTATCAGCTGAAATTGAGGATGGGGAATGTGCATAATAGAGCTTGAAGAGAGAGAAAAGAAGGAAATAGCGACTCCAGATAATTATTTTACTATGGCATTTGATAAGATTGATAAATACCTCTAAGGTCTCACTAGATGTTTGGGTTTAGAATTTTAAACTGTAACCAGATGAAATGATTATGTGTTTCTCCGGTTGTGTTAGTGCTTTCAGGGGATTAGATGGTGTGTTGAGTTGAGACAGATTAAGAGTTTCACAACATAAACAATCAAAGAGTGAAAACGCAAAGAAGGGATGGAGGTTTATGAAAGACAGTGACGTTAGTGATGGTGCAGGTGCTCTAATTTAATTAAGGGTAAAATTGAAAACAGTTTGATTGACAGAAAATGTGTAGATGTTCAAGGATTGAAAGTCTAGTTTGAGATAAATATACTGTAGAAGTTGTGGTTCCAAAGACAATGAGGAGAAGAAAAAAATAGGAGTTCAAAGACATTTGAAATTTTGTAATTTCTGATTATTACTGTTGGTACTAGTGAGGTCTAGGGATGATTATTAGATGCTGAAGTATAGGGAAAGACAAAATCACTGGAGGTGAGGAAATTAAAGACTGAGAGGTCAGAATATAAGAATATCTATCTGGATATTAACACTAAGATTTATGACAAGAGAAGTAGGGGAATGACACTGAACTAGGTAAAAAAAAAATGTTGAGTGATTACAATGGAGTGTACAAGGAATCTGTGTATGACTGCAACCAGGAAGAGTAAAGGCTAATATAATCAAAACTGTCTGTTTTTATTTTTGTTTTCATATTTGCTATTATTGATTTCTTTTCTCTTCTTTTCTTTGTAGACAGGGAAAAGAAAGGCTAGTGATAATAATACTTGACAAGTATATTGTCATTATGATATATTAATACTTTTTTAAGCACTTTAGATATAATTCATTTAATAGTCACAATATTGCCTATGTTTTGCATATGAAGAAACTGAGGTACAGAGTTTAAGTATCTTGCTCCAAATTACCCAGTCATCATTCAACCTTAGCCAGCCTTTCTCAAGAGTCTGTACTTATGTATGAGATACAACAGTAAATATAGAGGCATTATTTGAGAGGGTGACACCAGAAGGAATGTCCTTAAGAAGGAGACTGGTTTACAGGCAATGATTGTAATGTCCTGAGGAGAGACTGATGATAGATGGATTGTTGTTAATGTGTTACTAAAGGCAAAGAAGATTTAAGGGAAGTGGGGCTCACCAGGGTGACAGATATTTGGGTCAGACTGAAGGTGTATAGGTATATTTCTATATAAGTGTCCCAGGAGTTTTATGGGGATCTTTAAAATATTTTGGACTAATAAATTCAGTCTTTAAAATATTTTCCATATTTGATTTGGTAACCATTAATTAGCCATGTCACCAAATTTCCCCCCAACTCAAACCTCTGCCGTCTCTGCCTTTACTGTGATAAATCTGATAAAAATTAGAAAACAAACAAACAAAAAAACAAATTCTAGTAAAATATTTACTAGTTTTTCTTACAGCATCTGGAAGATAGAAATGAATTTGCATCCCAAAGAATTAGGCTAATACATTTATTTGCTCTTTTTTTTTTTTATTCTGCTGCTTGCTGGACCTGAACAGTTTGTTGAATGTGTGAGGGCTCCATTAAACTGGGTTAATCACTATTTTAATGTGTAAAAAATTGATTATTGTGGGTCATGCACATTTTGTCTTTTGGGATGCTTTAGATACTAATAGATGCTGTATCTTCTTTTAAGTGTGTCAGGATGGGATGGGAATGGGAGTTTGGGATACTTCTATCCAAAATTTTATTTCCTAAAATTTAACGTCAAACAATTTACTAGAAGGTCCTTACAACTTCCACTTAACTTTCTCTTTCTGCTTTGATTCCTAAGTATCTACTATTCTTAAATTTCTGTTTTATTTTTTCTTACCACTGTTGGTGATAAAAGGTGTTATCATAAACCTAAACAGGTCAAAGGGAAATTTCAGTGATCATCTACTACATTCTTCCCTGAATGTGTTGAAAGAATCTATACTGTTAAAGAAACAGTAAAATGAACATTGAAATTTTTATATCTGTCTAAGATTTGTGAAGGACAGTCATATTAAATATAAAAATGTGTTTTTTTCCACAACTATTTTTTAAGATGAGGGAAAAAGCACCTATTGTTTTCTGCATGCCTTTAAGGAACAAGGTTGTATATAAATCCAAAGTCACTCTATCTATTACTAATAGAAACAAGAATAAATTCACTACAGCACGTTCAATACTTCCCTATTATAAACCCAAGTTGCTAAAGGAATATTAAAGTGACATTATGAAATAATATTATTGAATATTCATTTTGTGTTTCTATTATTATTTGAAGCTATTCCTTAAAGGCATGCAGAAAACAATAGGTGCTTTTTCCCTCATCTTAAAAAAT
>PVKY010014775.1:0-10440 GCA_004027775.1 Bradypus variegatus | reverse complement strand
GCTCTCTTAGTTCTGCACTCATTTTAGAGTAATAATTTTAGAAACAGAAAAGAAAAAAAATGGTCCTCCTTGCAGATCTAGTGGGTTATTGAAATGTTAAGAGACAAAGCAATTAGGGCCATTAATGAGAGATCCAGGGGACAGAGAGTTCAGTCCCTCTTCAGGAATTGCCTGAGCTCTGCCCTTCCCACTTCCAGGCGCCCGAACTCCAAAAAGCCGCTGCTTTTTTTTCTTTTCTTTTCTTTTCCTGGGTTCCCAGGGCCGGCGCTCCCTCCTCCCACGGGACCGAGCCTGGCTGGGAGGGGCACGGGTCCCCTGGCCGCAGAACCTTTCTGAATGGTTCCCCCTCCCTGCTGTGCTTATCCGGGACCTCTGCTGCGGCAGAGCCGTGACACGTCACAAGTGTGCGCCGTTCTCCAGGGAAGCCCTGGGATGCCGGGCTGTGTAGGGGCGCTCCCTGCCCACTTCAAAGATGGTTGAGTAGGAGGGGTTAACTCCTCACTTTCCGCACAGCCCCGCTCTCCCAGCTCTGGGACAATCAGCCGTGTGTGTATTCAAAGCCACTGTCCACGGCGGATAATGCGGAGCGTGAGTGATGATGTGGGGCAAACTCCCTGTCAGGCTGGGTCTCCTGGCACGGTTCCGCGCCATGCGCTCGTCCCCGGGCAGGAGCAGCCCTGCCCGCCAGGGAGACGGCTGCGAGCAGCGCGGCCCCCTTCTTTCTCCTGTCCCTGGCTCCCCTTTAATCCCCTGGACCCGAGACAGTCAGCAGTGGTTATGGGAAGGGGAATCCTCCACGCCAGACACCGAGGTGCTAGTCCACACCACTCCCATCCTATCTGTCGCTGCTCCTGGGCTCCAAGCGCAACCCCGCTGTTTCCCCGCACAGCAGCGTGGCTGGGGGACTCAGCCGAATCACTCACTCGTCCCAGAATGCAGACTCCTGGATTCATCAAATGCACGTTCCCTGTGGCTTTAGCAGACCTTGTCAGGCTGGTGCTACCCTGGAGGTGACATTCTGGGTCACTTTCTGGTTTCCGCTCAGTGTCTTTCACGGAGGTGTCTCCCTGCTCTGTCTCACCTAGCCGCCATCATCCAGGACGATAGCCAACATTTTAAAAATATGTTGTCTGTGTCACTTATTCTGCTAATACAGTTTCTACACAGTAACAGAAAAACATGAGGGCAAAAATGTTTAGTTTTTCAATTTTTCAGAAATAAAAGTTCTTGGAAATAAACGATTTTTAAAAAGGTTGTTCAATGCTTTCATACCTCTGTTCATGATACCCAAATTCCCCAAACTATCCATGCCTCGCGAAACAGCTTCCTTAAACTTCTAAGTCACCTAGACTATGACTTAATCATTGTTATTTATTAGTTTCTTATCTACTCTTGGTTCCTCTCACTCTATTCTTCACACTGCAAGAGGGACCTTTAAAAATAAACTTTCTCTGGTCTGGGAAAGCCTGATTGGATAACCAAAGAAACTATGCCTAGACAACAGAGGATTACAACCTATACTAAGAAAAACAAAGTTATGGCCCAGTCAAAGAAACAAACGTACACTTCATCTGAGATACAGGAATTTAAACTCATGCCAAATGAATTTAAAAAGTTTAGAGAAGATATTGCAAAGGCGATAGAGACTGTAAAGAAAACACTGGGCATACATAAGGCAGAAATCAAAAGTTCAAAAAAACAACTAGTAGAAACTATGGAAATGAAAGGCACAACACAAGAGATGAAAGACACAATGGAAACATACAACAGCAGATCTCAAGGGGCAGAGGAAAGCACGCAGGAACTGGAGAACAAAACACCTGAAGGCCTACATGCAAAGGAGCAGATGGAGAAAAGAATGAAAAAATATGAGCAATGTCTCCGGGAACTTAAGGATGAAACAAAGTTCAATAATATACGTAACACTGGTGTCCCAGAAGGAGAAGAGAAGGGAAAAGGGGCAGAAACAATAATAGAGGAAATAATTAATGAAAATTTCCCATCTCTTAAGAAAGACATAAAATTACAGATCCAAGAAGTGCAGCGTACTCCAAAGAGATCTGAATAGGCCGACACCAAGACACTTAATAATCAGCTTATCACATGTCAAAGACAAAGAGAGAATCCTGAAAGCAGAAAGAGAAAAGCAATCCATCACATACAAAGGAAGCTTAATAAGACTATGTGTGGATCTCTCAGCAGAAACCATGGAGGCAAGAAGGAAGTGGTGTGATATATTTGGGATACTGAAAGAGAAAAACCACCAACCAAGAATCCTATATCCAGCAAAGCCGTCCTTCAAATATGAGGGAGAGCCCAAAATATTTTCTGACAAACAGGCAATGAGAGACTTTGTGAACAAGATACCCACCCTACAGGGAATACTAAAGAGAGCACTACAGAATGATAGAAGACAGGAGTGTGTGGTTTGGAACACAATTTTGAGAGATGGTCGCACAACAATGTAAGTACACTGAGCAAAGATAACCATAAATACAGTTGGGAGAGGAAGGTTGGGAGCATGTGAGACACCAGAAGAAAGGAAGAAAGATAAAGACTGGGACTGTGTAACTTGGTGAAATCTAGAGTGTTCAACAGTTGTGATAAGATGTACAACTATGTTCTTTTACAAGGGAGAACAGGCAAATGTCAACCTTGTAGGGTGTTAGAGGTGGGGAGGCATTTGGGGAGGGATGCAATCAACATAAACTAGAGACTGTAACTAATAGAATCATTGTATTATGCCTCCTTTGATTTGACAAGGTGATATACTAAGGTAATTGCAGCTAAGAGGGGGGGACAGGAGAGACATGTTAGACTCTTGACATTGGTGGTATTTTCTGATTCCTTACTCTGCTTTGATTTAGGGTTATTTTTCCTTTTGCTGCTTCTTAGCTATCATTTTTTTTCCTCTTTCTTTTGCCTCTCTACCTTCTTTGACTCTCCCTCCTGCCTTGTGGAAGAAATATAGGTGCCCTTATATAGATAGTGGTGAAGGTGGTGAACACGTAAATATATGACCATACAGAGAACCACTGATTATTTACTTAGGACGGACTGTATGGTGAATGAACAAAACCATATTAAAAAAAAAAGTGTTGATGACAAAACCTTGAGGGCAATATACTGAGTAAAATAAGCCAGACACATAAAGACAATTATTGCAGGGTCTCACTGATAGGAACTAACTGTAATATGTAAACTCATAGACATGAAATATAGCGTACCAGGATACAGGACAAGGCTTAAGAATGGAACAGTTGCCTAGTATTAGCGAAATGTTCAACTAGAATGAACTTGGATGTCTGGAAATGAACAGACGTGTCGGTAGCAAGATGTGAGAATGACTAACAGTGCTGAATGGCGTGTGAATGAGGTGGAAGGGGGAAGCTCAGGGTCATATATGTCACCAGAGGGAGGGAAGGTTGGAGATCGAAAGATGGGAATGTATAAAACTGAATCCTGTGGTGGGCAGTGTCCGTGATTAACTGTGCAAATATTGGAAATCGCTTCCATGAACCAGAACAAATGTATGACAATACAATTGGAAGTTAATAATAGAAGGGTATACAGGGAGGAAATATATACCTATTGCAGACTATATACTGCACTTAGTAGTATTTCAGCATTTTTTCATGGACAGTAACAAATGTACTATACCAACACTATGAGTCAACAATTGGGGAGGTTGGTTGGGAACACGGGGGGATTCGAATTTCCTTTTCTTTTTTTCTTTTTGCATCTCTCACTTTATTTCTTGTCTGGAGCAATGAAAAGTTTCTAAAAATCGAACAGAAATGAAATGTGGTGATGAATGCACAGCTGTATGAGGGTACCCAGGGGCAAATGATTGTAATGGTAAAATTATGTCACTTGAATTATTCAATAACGAAAAATTTTTTTCTTTTATTTCAAAAACAAAAAAACAAAAAGTAAATGTACAATGGGGGAGGAAGGGAATGGGATATTTTGCATGTTCTTTTCTATTTTAATTTTTATTTTATTTTTTGGAGTAATGAAAATGTTCAAAGATTGATTGTGATGATAAATGCACAACTATATGACGATACGGTGAACAACTGATTGTATGCTTAGAATGACTGTATGTTATGTGATTATATCTCAATAAAATTGTATTAAAAAAACAATAAACTTTCTCATTTCATTCTCCCATTTAAATCCCTGCATTGGTTCTTAAGTTAAAGCCTAATGCATGTATGATCAGGCCCCTGTCTAACTTTCCAGACTCACATCTTTTCATTCTTACCCTCTATCGTTCTTTTTCAGTTTCCCTAATAGCCATCTCAGGCCTTCACACATGACCTGACTGCAAGGCTTTCTCTTAGGTGACAAAACATCTCGCTTGCCCAGGACAGAGGGAGTTCCTGGGACACAGGACTTTCAGTGGGTAAACTGGGATGATCTGGCCAACCTACTTTCTTTTCACCACCTCCCTTTCTGACACCCTCCCACCTCCACCCCACGCAGTTCCTTCTGTCTGACGATTCATCAGGCTAGATTTGCTTTCATAATAACTGTCTTCCCTAACCATGTTATAAACTGCGCAAGCATGGGTCCAGTGGTATTTTGTTGGTCACTAAATCACTAATACCTAGCATTGTGTCTAGTCCATAGAAGTGACGAGTAATTATCTGGCAAATGAATAAAATCAACGTGAAAAAATTTTATCTGTGATGACATCAGAGTCAAGTAAAGGTTTTTTTCTTCTGTAGGCTAGAGGAGACCCAGAAAAGTTTGAAGATATGTTGGAGAAAACTAAACCAATTAAATGCTTCATTTATCTTGATCCTCAAAACTGCTAAAACTGATTTAGGAATCCTATTTTAACCACCATATATTCAGGATGAAATCAGGACATTAAATAGGCTAAATTCTCACTACCCAATCCTTAATATAAGTATTGCTTAATTTACAACAGGTCATATTCCTAACCAGAAGATGGGATTCTAGGCCCAGAAACAGTAAGTATGATCTACCTCATGAAACAGTAAGGAGACCAGAGGGCAAATGGTACTAAGTAATGGAAATAAGACAGAATAAGTTGAGTGGGGCCAGAAAGTTGCAGATATTTGTCAACAGGGAGTACCTGAGAGTTTGAGGGGTTTGGTTTTAATTAGTGTGTTTAACTCTGATAATAAAAGTAGTACATGATCTTTACAAAAACCCAAACCAGAATAAAGTCTAAAGAAAAAAAAATGAATACCCATAATTCTACCTCCTAAAGAGAACCATTTTTGTATTTTCACACTAGAAGTTACTAAGCAGGGAAATAATATGGAAGTGAAAAGCCTCCATTACTAAGACTTATCTAATACATTCATTATTCAAATATTGATTTACTGTCTAAAATATGTCAGATGCTACAGATCAAAGATAACTATGATTTGATCTCAGTTTTGAGCTCACAAACAATGGGAAAAACAGAAACAGAATCAGCAATGAGACAGAAACAACAGGGCTGAGTGGAATGTTGTGGGAAAAAAAACCAGAGCTGCTACTTACAAGAGCAACTAGGCAAAGAAGTCAGAATCGACTTGAAGGCTGAAATTTGCCAGGCAAGGTAAGAGAGGAAGGTCTCTCCAAAAAGAGGAAAGTGTGTAAAGAATCTACTGTTTACTTTGTAATCCAATTGTGAGCTTTCTTTTTGCTTCTTCCCCTTCGACTCTACCCAATCACTATACTAAAGAAGTGAAACAATGACCAAGCATGAAGGAAGAAAAGGGATGAGACTTAGAAAATGTTTTTAAACTGTCTGTAAGGCAGGGAATGAGTGGGGAGAGAACAGGCAAGGAACAACAACAAAAAGACTGTTTAAAAAGCACTAAGAAAAAATGAGTTAAGCAGGATGAGGTCTGGCTTTCCCTAAGTTTGGTCACAAACCCCAAACCACCAATCAAAATGAGAAATAAGGGCAGGGGTAATAAATATGTGATAATGTTCAACTTCAACATCAAAGAAAGGCAAATTAGAATGAGATATCATTTTCCTACTATTAAAATGGTAATTTATAAACCTAACGCAAGATCTTTTACTGAAAGATCAAGGTCAACCAGCAGACTTGATTATCTGATCATCTAGGTGGTTATTTAGGTTAAAAAAATTTAAAACCAGTTTATTCTAGTAAAAAAAAAAAGCATCAAATCAGAAGTCACCTCTAGTAGGTCCCAAATTCCCCTGAAGACAATTTATATCAGATCTCTGAAGGATTTCCATTAGCTATAAGGTCATTCAATCTTACCTGAGGAAAAAACTTATGACCTGAGTTTTTAGCCATGATTTGCTTCACAAAGCAAAGTTCAACTACCTGCCTAAAAAAAGAAATGAAGATACCTTGTACCTCTCTACTATCCAACCCCTTATTTAGAGACCCAAAGTGCCTCAATCAAAGAAACAAACTGGTCAGCCACCACTTGCTATCCCATTCCTTGCCATGCAGAGGTGGTTTTGGAGGCAGCCAGAGTTCATCTTTCTCCTCTGATCTTTCTATGTACATTTGGAAAACTACCACGCAAATTACAGAAAACAAGTAAAAAAAATGTCTGACTATGTGCCCATGTGTACGTAAGGTTCAGGCAGAGCTGTACAGGGACAGAAAAAACTGGGTTGGTATATGGCTTCAGGAGATGGAGTCACAGAGGTAAAGTGCCGCATGTTGACTAGAGGCAGGAAGAGGCCTAACAGCAGCACATGCTAGAAACTAGAGATGCTCACGGATCTATCAGTTCAGAGTCAAACAAACAGAAACAGGGTAGGGTAAGAGCCCACCACCCCAGTCCAGAATTAACATATTAAATAAATATCTATTAATGCTGGAAATCAGGCTAGGAGATTTGCATTTATCCTTCAGCAACACACCTGAGAGAAGTTTCACCCAGAACCCTAGTCAAGTTTCTGACAAAGGCCCATCAGACAATATATAAAAGTTACAACTCAAAGATGAATAATCAGAAAAAAAACCAACAAGGGTACACTGCAAAAAATATTGCAGCACAAGGCAGAGGGAAGATTACCCTTCAAGGAGAAGCAGAGCCTGACTTGGAAAGTGAATTACTTAAGGACAAAGAACTAACTTCCAAATAGTGTCGGGCAAATTCTATGAAACAGGAATATGTGGAGAGAAAAGATCAAGAACTGAGAAGAAATTAAGATGAAGAGAGAGCCTAAAATTTTATAAAGATATAAAGAAACCAAATTGCCATAACAGAAACAAAGACATCAGAAGTGATAAAGGAAATCAAATGATGATGAGGAAGAGAAAGATTTGAGAAGCTCATATGGAGGAATGAAATGGCAAGCCAACTCAAGAATTACAAGTGTTTTCAAGGAAAAAAACAGAACAATCGTAACAATAATAATAACCAAAGACATTTGCGGAAATGAAAAAAAGAACCAAGTATGCAGATTGTAAGGAGCTAATGTTTTAGGTAACACTAGTCAACATGTACAACAAAACATGATCTGCCAAAATATTTGAATGAAAGGAAAAAGGACAGTTCCTACGAGCATCTAAGTACAGGAAAATCAGAGCAGAAAGGAAGGTCTGAAACAAAATGATTAATACAAGATGATAGAGAACAATATTACAGAATTTTTGAAGCTATTAGGGATCCAAAATTAACTTTATGTTTATAACCAGTCAAGGTATTGTTCCTATATAAAGATAACTATCATAAAACCTCAGATATTTAAGGGCTCAAAAAATACATTCCTTCCAGGTACTCCTACTAAAAGTTAGCTGAAAATGTATACCAGTTAACAGAGATGAATCAATTTCAAATGTGAGATTGAGAAAACTGGCAATGAGTACTGAAACCATCTAAATAAAGTTTAAATAATTTGTGTGAACACTGAATGTATTATCAAAAGCAGTAAAAGAAGATGTAAAGTTAGAAATGTGAAATGTATAAAGCAAAAAAAAAAAAGAAAAACGCAGCAATGAATCATTAAAAACAGAAATTAAATAAAATTATATAAACACTCAAAAATATTCATTGTAACAATAAATGTAAATGTTTTAAGCATTCATTTTGAACGAAAACAAAAATAAACTTCAGGCAATTTAAGAGACACAACTAAAACAAAATGGCACAGAAACTAAAAGTTTTAATAATTGATTGAATAAAGAAAAAAGTAGGGATAGGAATATCAATTTAAGACAAGTAAAATACAAGATTTAAAAATATTATATAGAACAATCACTTTTATTTATGAATTATAATCCATAATGAAGGTCTTTAGCAGTAAAGAACTTTCACATGCACCAAGTAACACTGCATCAAAACACATAATAAAAATCATTAGAAATAAAAAAATAAAAAAAAACATTTATTCCTTCATTCAACCATCACATACTTTCTGCAGACCTACTTGTTCTAGGCTCTATGGAATAAATCAGCAAAAAAACAAATAAAGAAAACAAGTAAATGAAAAAATATATAATTTCAGGTGGAAGTGCTATTAGGAAAAATAAACACATAGAAGGGCAAGAAGTTAGTGAGTGGAGGTAGGGGGAAGTTATTTTAGATAGGTTATCTCAGACATGAAGGGAAGATAGTATTCATGCAGAGAAAACAAAATTATAAAGGTTCTGATATGAGAACAACCTCAGAAACATACTACTTCTTAGTCTTTGACAGATGACAAACATTAAAAAATTAATGAGGACTGAAAATTTGAATAAAGTTTAATAAGCAAGTATATATAAAACTCTGTACCCTGCAAACAGAAAATGTTCTTCTTAAGTTTCTACAGAGCATTTACCAAGATGGATTATGCTTTAAGGAACAAAAGAAAGCCTCAATAAATTTAAAAGAAATTTTAAAAGACTATAGGCTCTGACAACAATACAATAGAGAAATGAATATAACTTTCCTAAATACCTCTTGAATCAAAGAGGATAGATATCAAAACTATAACTACCAACTATTTGGAAAGTAATGAATATGGGAACATAACTCACATAAATTACAGCGTGCACCCAAAACTGTACTGAAAGGCAAATTAAGAGCCTTAAATGCTTCTACTCTTAAAAAAATGAACAAATAATTTAAGTTAGAAAAAGTATAACAAAATAAATGAAGGAAAGCAAGAAGTGCAAAATAAAAGTAGAAAACAGTGAATTAGAAAACAGTAGAAAAATAAATCTCAAAACTGGTTATTAAAAAACCTAAGAAGATTAAACATCTGGCAAATCTAAAAAAATAATGAAATCACAAACAAAAAACAGAAATGAGAAGTGGAATAGCACACGTTTTAATTACAAGAAAATACTATATGCAATTATATAACAGTAAATTTGAAAATCCAAAAAAATAGATACGGTCTGGGAAAATACAATTTACCAAAACTGACTCATGGATAAGCAAGAATGCCTGAAGAAACCAAAAGCTACAGATGTTAACATATGGCCTGTCTACTCTTATTAAACTAAAGTTCTATGACATTCTCTTCTCTCTCTTCAGTAAATTCTGTATACTTCACTAATATGAGTGGAGGTTAGGTTTCTCATAAAACATGCCTTAGGGTACCTTTGATTATTAGCAAATGTACTAGTAATACTCTTATCAACAGTTAAATGAAGAAAAACCATACCATTACCCAAATAAGGGTTAAGAAAGCATGTGAAAATTAAGAAGCCATTCCTGTTTTTTGTAAAATAGGAACCTGAAGGACTTCTAACTAAAACCAACAGCTAGAATCATCCTTAATTGTAAAAGTACCAGACATATTCCAAGACAATTATTAGCTCTTTTATTTAAACTTGTTTGGAGTTTCTAGCCAATGTAAAAGAACAAAAATGAAATAACTATTGTGGCTATTGGAAAGGAGGCAAAAATTACAATTATTTTCAGTAAGACAACAAAACTGGAAAACAAAAGTAAATCAACTTTTATGCAAGTCCAGTAAGATAAAAGAATAAAAATAGTAGTGAACACAAAAATCTTATTTCTGTGTACCTATTAGACAGAAATAATAGAAATAAATTCACAAACAGAAAATAATTCAGTTATAGCCTAATAAATGCAAATTAAATTGTATTTTTAATCTCACTAGCAAATAAGCAAATTGTATTTCATTAAGAATAACTGATATTTCAATGAAGATAGGAATAAAATAGGATTCACATAGCTAGCAATGATAGTCATAAAACTTTTCTGAAAAGCAATTTAATACTTTTAAACACTTATACTTTTATTCAATAATTCCACTTGTAGGAATCTCTTCTAAGGAAATAATCAGGAATGAACAGTCATGCAGAAAGATATTCACTATAGCATTATTTATATAAAAAGCTGTACATAATTTATACACTCGGCAACAGGAAAACAGTTAAACTAAGTCACAACCCTACAAGGGAATGTTAGGCAATCATTAAAAATCATTTCTTAAAAGAATTTAAGGAGAGCATAGGGAAACTTT
>PVKY010014774.1:0-10446 GCA_004027775.1 Bradypus variegatus | reverse complement strand
CGTATAAGCTCATATTGGATTTAGGCCCACACTCAGTTTGGCCTCAACTTAACTAACAAGCTTCAAAGATCTTATTTACAGATGAGTTCACATTTACAGCACCAGAGGTTAGGACTTGAACATATCTTTGTGGAGAATATGATTCAATCCATAACAGGATCCCTAATGGTGCAAAGATTAAGAAGCACCACACTAAATAAATTATATAAATATTATATAAAGAAAATCAATTAAAATAAATTTATAAAGAATATCATATTTCATAGATTACAAATTCTCATTACTAGATGTTTCACTATGGCTCAAGAGAAAAGTACACACAGAGTCAAAATGACTAAAATCAGTAATTAGTAAATTTTAATAGTCCCTGTTCTAATAAATCATCACTTATCATTTAGAAAATATTGGCGTATGCCCTATAGACTATTATAGAATAAGCAATACTAGGTCCTAGTTATTTAGGAACAAATATAAGTTTACTCCCTCAAACATCCTAGGAAGCTTCACTATCTTCTTCCTTCCCTGTGCTCAACAAAAAGAAAAAAGTAGCACTGATATACTGAAATTTGCCTATATGTATCAAAAGTTGTAAAAGTCTATCCTTGGCCATCAAAACATTAAAAGTGAGTGAGTTCTCTTGATGAAGTAAGAAATATTAATTTTAAGAATTTTTGTGCAATATTGCCAATGAAAGAAGATAAGGCCATGATATGTAGCAACTGCTCAAAGAATTAAGAACAGATGCAAAGGAGATGACTGCCATTGCTAGCCTTCCTTTACAGCTGAGTCTGCTTCTGTGTAAGCAGGACTAACCTAGCTTGTTCAATTACAACCTGAAAATCCAAGGAGAATGCATATCCAAACAGAGTTAACAGATTGTTTAAGGATTCAGTAGGTTTTCATATAACTCTTACATTTTAAATCTCAGAAGCTAAAGACAAAAAAAATCACTCAGTCAGTTCTTATTTCAGGACAGCGTCTATTTTCTTTGGTTCTCGTTGTGAACGCCCAACTCTAGGTCTTTAAGGCTTGGTGGCTTTAGGTGAAATGCAAGGTCGTACTAAGTTGATTTACTGCATTATTAGCTGTTTATACAGTACTGAAGCTGCACGTGACGTAGTGAAAAATGACTTTCCGATCTCAGGGAATAAATCAGGGCTAGCAAGTGATTCCACTTAATACTTAACTTTAGCAAGTAAAATATTACACCTGTTATTATTCAGGGCAAACATAGTCCCTTCCATTTGTTTATTGAGGAAACAATTTATTTGAGGACATTTAATTGCAATAGGGAAAACTGACTTGGGGGTTAATCCCAGTTTATAGATGCAATTAAAAACTGTGTGTGTTGTGGCTCATATTTATTATCTAGAGGCAGAATGTTGACACAACCCTGGTGTTGTGATGTGTTCGCTTGAGTGTACCTGTGTTATAAGAGGTGTAAAATGGAGATCACGGTATCATGAACATAAGTTTCTCAGCTCCATGTAAGTATTTGCATAATCTAATTGGCGAAAGGCTTCTGATTTGATTTTACTTAGACCAATGTGGGTTCAAATTGTTATATAGATCCAGCACTGTTTGGCTTCTTGTCAATGATTCATGGCAATTTAATGCCCAACAGCCAAATACTAAAGCTCCTCATCACATAGCTGGAACATTCCACAATCGAAGTGGCCTAAATTCCAGCCCCTTTCTCTTTCCCCAAACTGCAATATCCCTTTTCCCCTGTATCTCAGATTTTAACTAGCTTTTGCTTAGGTCTATTTCTTGGTGCTTGACCCTCTCACTGGGCTACAATCTCCCTCAGCTTTTATGGCCCTGTCTCCTATGCAGGCACTTGAGGCAGAGATGTTCTGGGTTGGGAAATAGAAAGGCTGGAGCCTGCAGCCCACCCAATCCTACAGTGGCCCATCACAAAGAGTGGCCAGAGAAGGCAATTTCAAAGACCTTAAAAACATCTCTTTTTTTCCCTACTGGTTAGGATTTTTGTTTTCCTGGTTATATTTCCATAGTGTTCATTTTAGCTCTTAAAAATTTATCTTTAAATGCCTTTAGGTTGAATATTTAACTTCCAGTCCTTGGAAACTATTATCTCATTTAATTTTTTCTACATTTTCTATACAAATCTGAGCAGAACTGCCAGGAGGTTCCCATCTTCTTTCACTTCTCTGTCTGCCCTCCCTTTCCCCAGCCTCCAAAGTGTATCTATAAAATATCTTCATTTGCCTCAGATAATCCTCAGCACGTTTTTCTCCACACTGCTGCCACAAACTAGAACTGGTTTGTATATTTAGTGGCTGTCTCTGTGTGTCCCAACTCCCCCCTGCTGCATGGAGCTTGCTATGCCATTCCTAACTGCTTGGTGACTTTTACAGTATTGAGGCCCAGCTCTCGACTGACAAAGAAACTGACTGATACAGTACTTGGTTCTTCATCAGAAATAGACAAACCTTATCCTGTTCATGGGTCAAATAGTTTCTATATACAAATGGCATATTTCCTTCTGTGAGGTTCTAGGACAAGAGTTGTTCTACTGTTGCAAAATTGCTTCTGCCAAGAGTAACCCAGCTGTTGTGAGAATCATGGTGAATGAAAAGAATATGGGCTTTGGGTTCAAATCCTGGCTCTGCCACTTGCTAGATGTGTGATTTGGGGGCAAATTGAACAAACTCCCCAATCCTCTGTCTCCTCCTCTTTAAAATGGGGATAATATCATATACCTCAGAAGATTGTTAAGAGGATTAAAGATATATGTAGCAGCTGACCTGTTTTAGGTTTTCAACCAATTTAAACTACTCTGTTTTTCTATTGAGTTTCCACCATATTAAAAAAATACAAAAAAATTATCCCATTACAGTTTATTACTTTATGAACCTCATAATAACTCTGTGAGGATGGCAAAGCAAATTTTTCACAGATGATGAAATAAAGACCCAAAGAATTTAAGCAAATCATCAAGGTAATATTCAATAAAATGATAAACCAGGACCAGTCAATAAAATGACAAACCAGGACTAGTCATTCTTCTGTTGTATAATCCAGAGTAAAAGAAGATTTTGACACTGTTTCTTATGCATAATGATGCTTTTTCACAGGATTCTGGAAAACATTTTCTATGATACACCCACCTTGAAGTGATACACAGTTCAAGCCCAATGTCAGTCCCACCTCTTCCCCAAAGCACTGCTCTCTTCCTCACCTTTATACTTCATTATACATGACTTGGTGGCATTTTCGAATTGTTTCTCCCATGCATGTTTTTTGTTTCCTTCAACAAGGTATTAAGTTCCTTGCGCACAGAAATGGTATCTTAAACTACCTATCTTTTAATATCAAGTTGGTCACACAAAGTGGCTTAATTAATACTGGCTGACTTAAGTCATGTTAAATAATCTATTTGGGGCCAAGAGACCAGAAAATGTACATGCAGGTGTCATTCGGAGCAGAGCGAAGGGGTGCCTCATTCCTCTTGGCCAGCAACAAGCATGAGATGCACCAATAGTTGGTGTGACAGGGGAAGAGTTTATTTCAGAGAGTATCATTTCAGCCAGCTCTCACTCACTTAAATCTGGCAGATTACTCACTCTGGGAAATTACCTGGACTCCTCAAGGCCTTTGGCTGGCCTATTTTAGGGTCATTTCACTGATCATTTTCAGACTGAGCAGCAAAGATGAAAAGACAGTCCATCCATTTTGCCACTAGCACACCCCTCCCTGATCAAAGTGGAGATGAGGAAGCCAGTGGAAGGGAGGGCAGTCTGGGGGTTATCTGCAGATTTCAATTATCAAAGCCAGTGCTCTGTAATTGCCAATGATTTTTTCCCTTTAACCTCTCCGTGGACATTCCCAGTTAATAACCAGAAAGAGGGAGATGAGCAAATCTTGAATTTACCTAGCAGATGGATTCAAGATAGCTAAAAGGAGATGGCCTGCCCTTTATATCACATTGGAAAAAGCTAATCTGCTGTTATGGTTATTATCACAGATTCCTTAGAATTCTCTGACAATAACATTCTGTGGATTGCAGGGTCTTTATCTTCCCAGCTTAGCCAGAGGCTCTGAATGGATGGGCTGCCAACTTCAAAAGGCCTAAGATCCTTCTCTCTCCTGGAAAAATGCTATTGTAGAAAAGACATCCCCAGCCCTCCAGCTCTTTCACTGAGAGTAGACATAACCAAGCAGGTATTCTCTATAGAGTGCTTTAGTAGAAAAAGCACTGAGCTAGGAGTCAGGAAACAAGTCCTAGTCTGGCCTCCACCCTCTCTAGCCGTGGAACCTTGGGCAAGACATCTAATTTCTCTGAGTCTGGATTCCTAGGTGACTTCTAACATCCAGACTTAAAATGCAAAATTTCTCCACCCAGCAATCCCGCACCAGCACTGCCTTCAGTGAGCAGAACTAAAGAGCAGAAACCTTGGCAGGTGGCAGGAGGCAGGCAAGAGGTTTCCACACAGGGTGATACCCTTCTGCCCCAAGGCGGTGAAGAGGAAGGCGGTGTGAGGTGTGCCCCGCTAGGAGGAGGCTGGAACATCTCCACAGTTCCTCAATAAATCTCGTTTTCCCACTTTTTTTTAAGGACATAGGCCTTGAGGGGGAAAGAGGGTTTCTTTGCTCTGTGCATGAAACCCAGGATGACTAGGAGAATTTACTCTAAGAAGAAACAGGAAAAAATGAAAGAAAGAAAGGAAAGGTTAGTTAGAAATGCACAAAATACAAAATAGAAAGGTTTCTAACTTCGTTCCCCTTGGGGGGTCAGGAGAAGAGAAGCTAAGGGGCTCCCACAGACACTGGCTGGAGGAAAACCCGGAGGCTGTCCTGGACCTCTCTCCAAGCCCTCTTTAAAGACAGGCAACGGCTTCTAGAAACTGTCGCTCAGGTTAGCAGGAGTCTGGGCAGGTTGATCTTTCCGAGAGAGGTACAAGCAAGGATGAGAAAAGAGCGGGGAGAAGATGCCGCCGCCTGGCACTAGGAAAACAAACTTATGAATCAAAAACTAATTAACTGGTAGATCGGGCTCTACCTTCAACCTCTATAGAGACCAACAATGGGAAGCAAATCTACCGGATCCTCAGGGCAAACATGTAGAGAGCCCAAGTCAGGGGCTGCCAGAGCAGGGACCCGCAGGGACCTTCCTTCTCCTTCGCAACCAGAGGGAGTCGCGGGCTCCCAGCCTCCCCCAGCCCGCCCCCGGCTCCTCGGAGGTGTGGGACGCCCCCAACCCCCGGCGGTGCGGGTTTCTCTCCCAGCTGGCGGCGGGGTCAGCGGCGGGTTATTTCGCCGCTGCCGAGACCTGTTGCTGGGCTCGCGGGCCGGGGAGGGGGTTTAGCGGTGGGGAGAGCGGGCAGCCCCCGCCCCGCCGGCTGCTCCCCAGGCACGCAAAGGCCCGGAGGTCCTAAATCAGCACCGCGGCGTCTTCACAACGCGGAAGGCGTGCGCCAAGATGCTGGGGTGTGCGCCTGGCAAAATGCAGCAGCCCCATAAATCTTTCCTGGAGAAATTAGTTAATTAATCAATTAATTCGGGAAAGGTGGATCCTCCTTCCCCGTTCCAGCAGAACTCTCAAGCAGATTCTCTCTGGATAGTTGTTCGGGGGGAAATGAAGGGATGTCTTTGAGCAAACGCCCATTCCGCCCCACTCCCCCAAAGCGAAGGTAAATCAACAGTTTTCGAGTAACGCATTATTCACAGCGAAGAAGAGAGTAAACTTGGTTTAAGCCCATTGTTAAAAGTTATTTTAAGTATTACTCCACAACGAGGAGGCTGGTGCAAATGCGAAAACGTATGCGCGAGGAGAGGAAGCCTCCCAGAAGCCGAGCTGCGGCAGCTCTAGCAGTCTTCAGACTAGAATCAGCTGCTTGGAGCCCTCACCCTGGCTCTCCCTCCACCAGATGCCCGCCCTAAGGGGCACGAAGGAGAGCGTACGGTTAACCCGCGCCACGGCATACCCTTGCGAAAGAACCGGCCAAAGAGAGAAACCCGCGGTAGATGTACCCAATCCTCACTCTCCTTGGTCAGGCAGTACAATTGTTTAATAAAGACACAGAGCTTAGCTCCTCTGTAGGCGACGACTTATTCCAAAACAACCCTGCTGTGGCCAGATTTTTAAAATAGGACTAATTCCAAACAAAGGCCCTGGCTGGACTCTCCCCGGTGCGAGGTGCTTGCCCCTTGTTCCTGAGCCGCAGAAGGTACCTGGGGGAGCTTCTGAGACGTGCCTACCGAGTCCGGAGAAGGGAGCTGGCAAGGTTGCCAAATGGTGCATTTTAGCCAGATGTTTAAGACATATGAGGAAAGAGTAGTTAAAACGCACATTATATAGTTCTGTCAGGTATAAAATTGCATGTGCTGACCCATATATTTTAACTGTAAACGGACTCGAGTCACTTAAAATATTGCAACGTCGATAGGACTAATTAATTGGAAATAAGAAACGAAAGAATACAATTAAACGAGAAGAGAATCATTTTCTAATTTAATAGAGGGACATTTATAAAGATCACAAGCTAAAAGGCATCGAATGATTCTATCGACATTCTATTAAATCAGCCACTGCAGCCCCCATGGGAAGGAGGAGGATCTGGGTCGAATGCAGAATGCCGGGTCCCCAGGTTCGGTGTCTATGTGGATTTGCGACTGCCACAAACCGAAGATTTGCATCTGATCTGGTGCCAGCCCTTCCTGCGGAATTTACTCTTTTCTCTGTCCAAGGCTCAGACCCAGCCACTCCCAAGAAGCCCTGAGCCCGGAGAATCCGTGCCTTCCTGTGCTGGGAGTCCCGGGTTCGCAGATATATTAGAACAAAATTACTAATTGGAAAATGAAATTGTCAATAAAGCACCCCACCCCACCCCGCGTTTACAATATCCTTAAATATTAAGTTATTTTATTAGACCCATTTCCTAACAATAATTTATTGCAATAAAACAGACACCGCAGGTCCCCTTAAATTGTCTTTTCATAATGAATAAATTTAAGCGGGCTAATTAATATATAAACTAGCCCAATTTGTCAAGTTGATTTGTGTTTTAGTTAATTGTGAAAGTAATTACCACATGGTCAAATTAACAGCTTTCTGGAAATGACCAAGCCTGAGGTTTTATTTCCTTCCTGGGTGAAGAAAATTCATTTTTCCAAGCTCTTGATGTGATGAATAAAAGTCATAAATCTGGGTGATTGGTGCAGGCAGAGTCTAAATGGCTTCATATTTCATTTTAGGTTTAATAGAAATATTCATGCTCTGTTTTAATGAAATTAAATTGAAGGGGGATGGGGCTGGGAGGCGGAGGTGGCAGGGGGCTTAAAGGTACAGCGTACGTTTCGCTCCCCTTGCCCACGGGCTGGGCGTCTCCTTGCCTCGCACCCTGGGGGCGCCCGGGTCACCTCCACGCGGGGGCCGCTCCGCTCACTTCCTACCTGCGGGAACTGGATAGAGGCCCGGCTTGGGCTCTTCCTGTAATCTGGGTTGGGGGCGGCTTTGCAGCCTGCTTACCCTGTTAGCAGGTAGAGGCAATAACGTAAGGGACCCAACACATTTGCATTCGAAAGCGGCCTCCTCACCGTGCCTCGCACGCGCTTGCTGAGGCCGATAGGCCAGGTCTCAGCATTTCCCCGAGTATGGGTGCCGATTTCGCCCAAATAAACCCTTTCTTGTTAATTACGCTCAGGCCTGCGGCTGCGGGGGCTGGCCCTGGGCCTTGAGCGTGCTATTCTATTCCGGCCTTCCCTAGCTCGCCCCAGTAGGAGGCTTGAGGGCCGGCTCTCTTCTCCCTCCAGTCGGCTCTTGGCGGGGGGGAGCCGGAGTGCGGAGATAACGCCCTGAAAGGAGTTATGTGTGACCGCCAGGCAGACAGACTATGCGGACCCCTACCACCACCACCCCCAGACCCGGGACTGCAAAGTCCTAGAATGATAGACGGACGGGCGCTGCCTAGCGGCAGTCTCTCGCTGTCTCTCTCTAGCCTTCAGAGAAAAAGAAGGAAGTCTTCAAACATAGAAACTTTTCCATATTCATTAATGTCTCCGGTCTTGCAGTATAGGGAGGCCCCACCCTGTCACCACTCTGAGGCGCCTCGGGGGGTGCGTGAGGTCGGTGGGGGCATCCGCTCGGACCCAGGACCCGTCCCCAGCCCGGGCCGCCCCTTAATGGACCTGATCTGTGACTTGTTGATTTCCCCTGAGCAAATAAGGCTTTGATGCAGTTCCAGCAAGAGCGGTTAGCTGATGAATTGACAAAAACTAATCAGCTTTATTGGGAAACAGGTTAAGGGCACGGGCGTGTCAATAATTCTCAGCCTGACCCCCTCATCCATTAACCCAGGCAGGCTGATTAGAGTAAGAAGACCCTCTCGCATTTTGCACTGAAATTGCTTTCATAAACTCACCATTATTAGCAGTCGATGTGAGCAGCTAATTTAGAGAAGACATCCCAGGATGTCACATCTATCATCCGGGTTTATGTATCATTATCTCATTTACAGAATGTCGCAGTGTAATATGTGTTTTTGGCAATAGGCTTGGCCCCGCGCCTGGGCTGCGCTGCTTTCTTTTTAGCAGCACGGCGGGGACCTGCTCACCTCCCGGGCCATCTATCCAGCTCCCACATCCACCCAACCACTGGTCCTGGACAATCCATGTAGGCTTGGAGGACCCGGGAGCTGGACGCTTCCTGGGAAGGAAGAGAGAATTGAGGATCCACCCTAATACGCCGCAATTTCGCGAGCCCCCAGCTCTGAACTGGGCGCCCTTTCCCGCGTGACTTTGGCGAAAAGCCTAAGATACGGATTTGCTCCAACTTAAGAGTCTAGTACGAGTTTGAAGTTCTGCACCGGGCAAGTCCCCGGAGCGCTTCCGCACGGGCTCAGGAAGCCAGGTGCAGCTGGGGGCGCTCCGCCGCGCTTCTCTGGCGCGGGACTCATCCGCCCGAGAGAGCTCCAAGCCCACGAGGCCTTCAGTCGCTCGGCCGCGCTGGGCTGCGGAGGCTCCGGGACCCGAGGCAAATCCACCGGCCCAGGTCCCTCCTGGGCTTGCAGTCCGGGAGGAAGACACCCCCTCAGCCGTCTTCAGCGCTCTGGCTAGCGGGCCTGACCTTCGCGTGGAGTATGATCGGTCCCCTCCCCCAGCTGTGGCTTCCAGATGCACCCCCGCAAACCCGGAGTGGGACACCTGTTCGGCTGGGCAATTATTTTAATGTAAGGGTCCTAGAGTCACCGGGTGCGCGCCTCCGTCAGCGACAGACGGTGGCGGCGGCGGGGCTGAGCGGAGCTCTCAGGCCTTTCAAAGGAATTTCCCAGATGGACCGAGGGGAGGCCGAGGCCGGGTCACCAGGGGCCCTTTAACGAGTTCATTAGCCAAATTATCTTGCCCGCAGCACAGGGCCCGGGAGACAAGGCGGGGAGGGGTAGTGGGGTGGGGGCGAGGGACCGCTGATACTCAGCCGCCGCCAGAGTAGACCAGGAAACCCGTTTTCACTCCCTAGTTGGTCTCTGCAGAAGCCAGCGGGATGGGCCCTTGTGCGCGAGAGCGGAAAGACTTCGCTGAAATGGGTGTCAAAAAGAAGCAACTGCAGAATCGAGCACGTTTCAGCTGCAAACACGTCACGTCCCTGCTATTGTTAAATTCCAAGCATGGTCAAAGGCAAGGGGGGTGGGGCTTTTAAAATTATTCTATAGGGAGATTATAATATAACTGTGACTGGACCCGGATTACCCTACAGGATTTGGTGTCAGAGCCCAGCTTCTTTAGTGTAAGTGCCTTATTTTCGTCATCTGTAAAATAGAGGACACATGTGTTTTTCACAAGTGTGTTATAAAAAATATTCAGTGAGACTATACAAGAAGCTAAAGTTTAGTACATTAAAAAGTACTAAAAATACTAGATATGGCTGACCACTTGGAGGTTCCTGGCAGCATGGGGAGGAGTGTAAGGGCTTGAGAATGGGTCAGATTCTGTTTTAAACCCAGTTTCCCCCCTAATTGTGTGACTTTGGCCTCTCTGGGCTCAATCAGATACCTTTTGCGTAAAAGATTCTCTGGTCCAGTGGTGGAGAAGGCACCAGGTTCTTGACTGACATTAGCTTCCTCTGCCCTTCAGAGGGTCCCCACCACACCACCCAGTTTAGAAAACATGGATGGAAGGGCGTGAGCAGATATGATATGTGGGGAGAGAAAAAGCAGCTCTAAGAAAGGCATAGGTGGAGATGTGGAAAGAATGTGTGGGGCAAACCAATTTCCACCACCAAATAGACTCCCTCTCTTGCAAGTCTGGCCCCAAGCCTGGGAACTGATGGGCCCTGTTAGGGTCCATCCTTGGGCCTTGAGTGCCTGCATCTGTGGGAAGAGCTTTGAGCAAGGTTGAAAGAGGCGAACTCGACTGCAGATACCATTTGTCGGTCCTGAAGAACTCCCCAGTTCCCCCTCCCTCCCAGCTCTGGGAAGTGGCAGCAGG
>PVKY010014773.1:0-10440 GCA_004027775.1 Bradypus variegatus | reverse complement strand
CCTTTTTTATGAGAAGATAGCATTCTGTAGACATAGTGGCAATTTCCTAGTCCTCTCCCTCCCAAACTTACTGTACAAATACTAAAAAGTTAGTCTTAAGAGGTCAACCATTAATTATTTATTGCATTGCCAAAACTTTTACAGATGTCAGTGAATGTAACTACGATATTTTACAATGAAATATTTACAAATTTATACTCTGTGAGACTTCAAGTTATTTAGAAATACTCAGATGTTTAAAAACTAAATCTTAATTACCCATTACTTACAAAGTTTTCTTGAATATCACTATGCAACAAATGAACACAGAACCAAATAGTTTAGAGATTTTGTGGGGCTCAAACCCATGACCCTGGAATTAACAGTCCCATGCTTTACCGACTGAGCTAGTCGGGCGGTATTGCATTTGGTTGTTATTTGTGGCAAATTGCCCTTCTCCCACTAGCATATCTAAAGTCCAGCCATTGCCTGCTTGTGCATTACGCCTAGCAGTGTCTTTACACACTTCAACATACTCTGACTTCCATAGTAGTAGCCCGTACTGGGCAACTGCAGTTTTTATTTCTTTAATGATTTTAAAATCAAAACCACTATGAACCCTCCACGCTTCCCCATCAGTATTGGTGGTTTCGGTAACAGGAAAAGTTTCAAACTTTTTAAAGTCAACTAAAGGGTTAAGGGGTTGAAGATTTTTTTCGCGCCGCCCCATGAAATCGCGGCTTAGCATTAGACAAAAGGCCGGCGCTTCTCGCCGGAGGCAAAAACGGCAGCGGCTCCTGCCCCACCTCCTGTTTTCATTTTCTTTCATCTATGGTTCCTTCCTGAGGGAACCAGGGGCAAATGCCCTGCACAAACTTGAAAAAACTAACTAATTCCTTTTTCTTAACCTTTACTCTGCGTGTCTGTAAAGCCTCTTTTAATCCTGTTATAAATTCCTCTTGAACACTTATATTCTGTCCCATTTTTTTTTTCTAAAGTGAAAGGAAAGAAGAAGAACACGGCAGACGCTTCTCAGCTTTCCGACCCGCGCCCTTGCGGGCTAACGGGAACTGCGTACTCACTGGTTCACACTCAGCTCAGAACACCCCTCGAAAAAAGGGGGGGTATCAGAATTACTCCCGGGAGCTCCAGGCGTGCACTTCGGCCTAGCAATAGGCTCTCCGTATAAACCCCGGAGCGGTGGGATAAACCAGCCGGCAAGCCAAATACCGCAGGTGCACCGGAAACTCCCGTTAGTTCATTCACTCAATTACATTCACTCAGAGAAGAAAGTTATAGAAAACTACCCTGTTTCAGCGGGACGCCTCGCTCACCAGGTCTCTATCCCACAGAGCAGGCGGATCTGCGGTGACCAAATTTTTTCCCTTTCTTCTAGCTGCAGCTTTTCTCACAGAGGTACGATTCCAGCAGTGCCCTCCACTCAAGCTCTTTCGGGCCCCACGTTGAGCGCCCACGTCGGGCCCCACGTTGGGCGCCAAATGCCCCGGCCTGTGGGACACACGTGGAGACCTGCAAAAGAACTGAGGGTGGGAGAAACAGGGGGCACGCAGAAGAGAGACAAGACAGGCTTTCTGATCAAGTCTCCGTTTATTGAGGGAAATTCCAGGGTTTATATAGAGGGTGAGGGGGAGGGATACAGAAGCGCATGAAAACTGCAACTAAGCAATTGACCATTGGTTCTTAGCTGCAACTTAGGCATTTTTGCTACAGGCTTTAGGAGACAAAGAACGTCTCAGCTATTGGCTTAGAAAAGGAAGATTAAGAGAAGAATCTTGGAAAGCCCCAGCAACAGGCTGAGATCACAAACGGCTGATTTACTGGTGGGGCTGGTTTACGGGAAGGCGAAACTAAGATTGGAGAAGTTAAAGCTTAACTATACTTACAAGGGAGGTGGGAGACAGACACTATCTTAACTCTGCAGGGGAATTGAAACTTAGCTATGCTTGCAAGAGAGGCGGGGGCCCCTAGTTGCTCTGGCTCCTGGCACATGGGGTTCTTCTTTAAAGCTCCCAAATTTCCAAACAGCAGAACATGTGGCGCTAGAGCTGTCCCAGGGCAGGCGAGTCTCAGCCCTCCTCCCAACAGTGGTCATCCTGGAACCCAGGGATCTGGGCAAGAACTGCTTCTTGCCTTGCAATGTCATAGACGAAGGAGTTTCCTGTTTCTCCTTTCTCTGTTTCCAGCAGTCTCTCCACTGAGTACTGCATGCTCTGACAGGAAATCAGAAATGTGTTCCTTAAAGAAAATCCCTTGCACTTGCATTGTGCTTTTTGGTTTCCAAAATACCTTCACCTCCTACCAGCCCTTAGGGAGGCAGGGCAGGTGTTTTTTTCATCCCATTTAACAAATGAGTTCACTGAGGATCAAAGAAGTGAAGAAATTTGCTCAGGGTGGCAAACTGGCCACTGACACCCAGCTCTGATCCTTTCCACGTGACAACTGACAGCGGGGCAAATGAGCGAGGTGGGTCAGAGGCTAAAGGTCAGGTCGCTGTTTGGGGGGAAGATGAGCTCAAATGCCAGGAATGACTGATTTTCTGGCTGGGGGGCCAATAAAGTTCTGGCAGAACCCACATTCATATCACACATGCACACTCATACACTCCATGCACCACATACCAGACACACTCACAACACACATCACACAAGAACACATAATCGACACACACTACACAACTCCACATATGTGCCACACCCTCACACAACGCACTAACATCCACTTTCATCCATCCATTTTCACACAATCTACACTAACCGCACAGTCTCACAGAAGCACACACACATGCATAATTGTACATAAGCTAAGATGTATTATGACGCACACCACTATCACTATACCACACATGCAGTGCACACACTCACGCACATAAACCGCACAATCCGTACACACACACACCACTGTCACTACTGTACACACTGCACATACCCTTCTACATGTAGCACATGTACCATACACATGCACATGGTAGACACACACAAACCCTCACTCATTCACATACACACCATACACATATACACACACAGATGCAGGCACACAACACCCATGTGCAATCTGCTGCAAACAGCGTGTGCACACACATACCACATATACATGTCCCACATTGAAGAAATATGCAATACATCCACAGACTCACACACACATGAACACATTCACACAAACACACTCACATTGCACCTATTCCATGAAACCCTCCACACACCACATATGGGAAAATGAGAAACAGAGACAAGCAGAAGGAAACATGAAAAACCCCGAATCCCTCCAGATAACATTTTGGTGTATTTTCTGATAGATTTTATAAAGATGAAATTGAATCTTTGACTCAGCTTTTCTAAACTTGCTTTTTCCCCTGAAGAAGGAAATGGAGAGTTTAGCTTCTTGAGACCTGTGGGTTAGTGGGGAAGAGCTGAGGGTCAGAAGCGTCTCTTCCCAGGGCCATGCGGCGTTGAGGAAATCTACTGCTTCCTCCTTCTTTTGAGATGGATGCCTCTGTCACCACAGGTCACCGGCCTCCCAGCTGCCTGACATGGGAACACTACACGCCTGCAGCATGGGCCCCCTTTCTCTCCCCACCCAGGGGCTAACATGCAGATTAAGAGGGGCTCCTGTGCCAGGTTCTCCAGATGAGTTTCTTAAGGTGAAGAGGAGGAGGGCAGATCCACAATTGTCCTGCAGGGGACGCCAAACACCCACAAAGGTGCTCCACTCTGATTGGGTTCCTGCACCTGTCTCCTAAGGTTTGAAGGTAAAACTCCCAGAACAAACACAGCCTGCCCCCAAATCCCAAATGGGTGCTCAGGTTCCTGGGGCCGCGAGACTTGGGGGAAGGCTGGCTGAGGCATCTGCGCCAAGAGAGGGAGGTGGAGGCAGAGGGTGTGCGTGTTTCTCGGATCTAAGAGAGACACATTGGTGATGGATGATGTTATTGTATCACAAATCCTCCTCTTAGAAGAGAGGCTCCTTAAGTTTCAAAAAAGCTTTCTTTTAACACGATTTAAAACTCAGGGGAAAGACTGAATAGAGCTCATATTAATAATGTATCAGCCAGGGTTCAGTCAGGAGGTAGAAACCACACAGCAATCTGAGTAGGAAAAGTTTAATAAAAGGAATCATGGCCTCTAAAGCATGCAGGAGAGCAGACACCCCAAGGAGGGAGCAGATCCGGGGAGGCGGGTGCTGTGCCAGGTACACTGTGGTCAACGTCATGTATCGCTGCCATTATGCCGGGGGCAGGTGTGTAGTGTTCCTGTGTCACAGATGAGAAAACCAAGGTCCGGAGGGGCAGCCAAACTCCTCTCTCAGTTCTCAAATCTTGGGGACGTGGGGAGCCCTAGTACAGCCTCCCATGGGGCTTAGCATCCTGATTCTCCTCTGGGGCATGTGGGATCCCTCTCCTGGCCAGGGTGATCCTTCTCTTGTCACCGGGCTGGGTGCCCTCTGAAGCGGGTCTGTGGGTGGCACTGAGCTTGTCTCCTGATTGTCCCTTGTACAAATGTGTTCCCTTTTCCCAGCACTGGGACGTGAACGGGGCTCAGCCCTGAAGCTCGCTGTCTCAGAGGCAGAGGAGCCAGGAGGTGCATCTTCTGGGGACTGGGGAGGGGCCTGGCAGGCATCTGGGACTCTGCAGAGGGGGAGTAGCTGGACAAAGGAGGGAGACAGGTGCAGGCTGTGATTCCTCCCCTGCTGATAGGAGTTTGGGCATGGTGGCAGCGGTGGGCACAGCTGGGTCAGCTCTGGTGGAAAAAGGCCCCCCTGGCTGTGGAGTGCACCCGATGGAAGGGGCAAGGCAGGCTCCCGCTGTGGCTACACTTCCCGCTAGTCAGGTTAAAATCAACCTGCAAGCTGTGTGCACAGTGCATGGAGTGCTGGAACAAGGGGACTCCCACGGACAGGGCGACAAGGGCTGCAGTAGAAGTGAATGGAGGCCAGTCTGTGGTTCTTGGGGCCGTGGAGGCCCAGGAAATTTGCTGGGAAGGGGGCATGGAGGAAGGCTTCCTGGAGGAGGGGTACTGGGACTGGACTTGGAAGGATGGATAGGGCTTTCCAATGACAGAGCCAGGCTGGGGAAGGGCAGGGTGTCCCAGACAGAGGGAACAACTTCCCCCGAGACTTGCAGGTATGGGGACAGTGATGGGAAGCATCACTGCCGTTCCTACCTGGCCCAGGGCTGCTGGTTCCCAAAGACAGGTCGGGGCTGGAACATAGCCCCTCAGACTGGCCTCCCCACCTCCTGATGGCTCAAACCCCTGATCTAGAGCACCACTGAGCTGAGCAGGCACCCACAGCCCAGCCTCAGTTGGCCCCTCAGCAGCGCAGCTTATGGTGGAAGCCCTTTGTGTTGGCAGCATAGGTCTCTGGGAAGGCTCTGTGGTCAACTGCTGTCCCCATCCCTCCCTTTTCTCTTCCAGCAGAAGGCAGACAGGAAGGCTGATCAACTTAAATTAGCTTTAAGTCTCCCTGGTAACAATTCTAACCTTAATCAGAATTTCTCCAGTGAGAAAGCGCAGAAAGCTTTGATCCCTTATTAAATTGGCAGAACAAGGAAAAAGTCAACTCAGTTTACACCAAGCCAGCAACACCCCCAGAACTGTAATGCACTGGCCACACACAGAATCCTTTTCCAACCAGCTGAATTTTCCAGCCAGCTGTGACGTTCACAGAAGCGGAAACCCAGGCTCAGAGAGGTGAAGGCACTTGCACAAGGCAACACAGCAAATAGGTGGAGGAGCCAGCTGGCTCCGGGTGGGGCGCTGCTCTTGCAACCCTACCCCATGCCGGCACAGCCAGGAGCCAGCCCTGAAAGTCGACCTTCCATTCCTGCTCTCAGTCCTCGGATCAATACATGGCCCTGCTCCCAAGGGTGGTGTTCAAGGGTGATCCTGACCACCTCAACTCGTCAGACTTAACCAACTGCCCACCAAGGGTGGGGTCTGATAGGGTGGAGGGGAGTAAACCCCGGCTGTGGGGGGGCCCTAAGGGACCAGCCGCTAGCAGTAGGAACAGCAGGTGACACCACCCACCCGCTCTCGGAGCCCCAGGGCAAGCATTGTGCCCAGACCCAGGGACCCACGCGCAGTGTTTCCTGTTCTGGTGCGCCCTCGACTGCAAGCAGTACTGCCCCGCTCCTGCACACGCACACGCACACGCACACGCACACGCACACATGCATCCCAGATTCGCTCACACACACACTCAAGGCCTCGCACACCCACATGCACGCGCGCAGAGTTGCACGGCAATCTTTCCCCGTACACTTCCCGGTGCCTCAGCGCGCCTCTGCTCAAAGAAGCGTACCCCCGCCCGGCAACACCGACTGCGCCCCAGGAGCAGGAGGAAGCCCGGGACACCGGGGGCGGGGCAGGGGCGGGGCGGGGCTGGTCTCGGACCCCGCCCCCAACCCCGCCCCGGTCCCGCCCAGCCTCCCGGCGGCGGGAGCCACCCGCGCACCCCACGCACTCAGCTGGGACCGATCCCCGTCGCGCGGTCCCTGCTGCTAGCCAGGCCATGGAGGCGCGAGCGCCGCGGCTCCCACAGCTCCTCCGGCTGCCGCTGCTGCTGCTGCTCGGCGGTAAGGAGGACGCCAGGCCGGGGACTTCCTCCGGCGGCGAGGAGAACGCGCGCGGGCCCTCACCCTTTCCCCGCGCTAGGGCCGGGCTGCGCCTTCAGAGTCTCTGGGTCCCCGGCGCAGCGCCGACCCCCAGAACACCCCGGCCTCCGCGGGGACCGCCACCCTTCCCCTGCAGAGAGGAGCCCTGCCCGGGACGCCCGGCGTACCCTGCTCGGTGGGGCGCACGTCCCCAGGCTCTGTTCCATTCTCCCGGGGAGAGGACACCCGGGGGAGCTGACTGCGCCAGGAGCCGGGGCTCGGAAGGGAGGCGCGGGGTCTCCTGCAGGTTCAGCTCAGCCAGCGTGGCCCCTCCGGCAGGTCCTTTCCCTCCCCCGCTGTGATTTCCCTGTCCTCACTGCCCCGGGGTCTGCCCACCCTGGGATGGGCCACCTGTTAGGTAGTGAGCCCCCCGTCGCGGACCTTGTGTACATGATGATGCCCACGTGCACGCGGTGTTGATGAGAGGAATCCCGGGTTGGGGGTCGGTCCTTTCCACTCCTGTTCTGTCTTCCTGAGGACAGCTATCCCAGTGTGTGTGTGAGGGGTTTGGGGGGTGGGGTGGGCAGGTCTGCACAGCCGGTGGGAGGGGGGAATGAGGACGCAGCTTCCTGAACCGCAAACCCCCATCCCTTCTCCAGCAAGAAAACATGACTTCGGGGAGGGAAGTTGCTCACAGAATGGGAATGGATTAAACTAAAAGCTTGTTTTGAAAACTCTTATTGAAGAAATGATTCAAGAATAAGCAAGAAGGTATATATTTCAAGGGAAAGGTTGAAGGATGCTTGCCGAGGGCTGGCAGTTCTGCCAGGGGATGTGGCTTGGGGTCAGGGGGCTCAGAGTCTGCTCCACTGCAGCTGCAGCCTCCTGGGTCCCTTTGGGAGTCTGCCTCCCACTTGCTGGCCTCAGTTTCCCTGCTGTAAAATAAAGGGCTGTCCTGTATGCCGTATCTTTGTCAGCTATGGTGATTTAGAATTCTGGAATGGAGGTGGGGAAAGGGTGGGATTGGTTCAGTTTCCCCCCTCACATTCCAAACCTTCAAGTCATCCATCAGTTGAAGCTGTCTTGGGTATGGAGACAGTGTGACTTCGCTCGATGTTGCAGACTTCACTTTATGTCTCCATGGATGGAAGTTTCCTTGGATTTTTTGCACTGACAGGAAAGGGTGGCTTTGCAGAAACCAGGAAGGTACCAATTTGGGATTTCAGCAGCCTCCAAATGTGAGGCCCCTCGGATTGCGCTTTTGGTCCCTGTAATAAATTCATCCAGAGGGAAGTTGAGGCTTTCCTGACTCACCTCCAGCACTGGGTTGAGAAGGATAAAGGCAGGATCTGCTGTGAAAATCTTTTGCCTGAATAACCATCCTGCCCTCACCTTGTCCCACTCTTGTTCTGATTTTTTTGCCCCCACTGCTACCCTCTGATGGAACATGGGCTCTGTCTGCCCTGACAGGGTGGGGCTGGTTCTGGGCCTTTCCGCAGTCCCTGCCCAGGGCTGGCCTGGACCCAGGGAGGGTCTCAGGAATAGTCGAAAAAGCGAGATTCAGGGAGAGTCAAAACCTGCTTGTGGTCCCACCCAGGTTCATCAGAGGTGGGGCTGGAGCCCATGTTTGGCCTGGAGGGTGCTGCACCTGGAAAGAGGGTGGGAGTAGAGCTTCCTGACTCCTGGGGCCTCTGCACTGGGTTGGGGGATGTTTGACACCCTGCTGGCCACAGACATGCATTCTGAGCTTGCACAAGGCAGTGGGTGGGTGGGAGTGAGGGGCTGGCCATTGACAGAACAGTACCAGTGGGGGACAGCAGGGGGACTGGTTTGTATTGATGGCAGAGTGTCTGCTATGTGCTGGATCTATTGGCTGGTGATTCCTCTTTGATTTGTGTCTCCGAAGGGTCCAGCAAGAAACACCCTTCTTTGCCTTTAAAAGAACTCTCCAGGGAACTTCTTTGTGAATTGTCAAACTTTGATCAGAAAGAAAAGGCACAGACCAGGTCCTGTGGAGATGATTCCACTCTGCAGGAAGCTCTGCAGTTGCCAAGCCTTGTATGACAGGTCCTCCTGGCCTGGGTGTGAGTCCCCGTGCCTCTCTTTCTAGCTGTTTGATCCCTTAGCCTCAGTTTCCACAACGGCCGTGCGGCTGCAGCCACAGCAAGCAAACTGTCAGTTTGAATCAGCTCAGCACAGCCTCACTACCCTGTGCCAGGAGGGTGTGCTCACTTCCACGGCACCCAAGGATGGAGCACTGCTGGGGTGAGTGTGCCTGTGCATGGCTAACAGTCCTGGAACTGTCTTCATCATCAGTGAAAAGCAGTAATGTCCTGTTCCTGGGTTAGCTGTGTCACGCTGGATTCTGGTGACTCACGCGGACCCGAGGGGCCCGGCTAAATGCAGTGGCTGGAATATCAAACACTCCTAGTGACAATGACTTCAGAGAACAGACGGTGATTTTTAGGACTAGAAGATGCCTTAGAGGTTATCTAGTCCCAGTCCTCATTGTAGTTATAAAGAAATGCAAGCTCAGTGTGGGGAAAGGGGGGCCCCAGATCGCAGGGGCTGGGGGGCAGAACCAGCCCAGGAGCCATGGCCCCTGAGGCTGCCTGGCTGTCATCACCCATGAATGCCGTGGTCGCTTCCATCTCATGTGTCCATCTCATGTGTTCTGGAGCTCACTCATTTCATTTTCCAATGACCGCCCCAGAAGGCCTTTCTCTCAGAGATGCATCCATTTGGCTGTTTATTGTCGCCCAGAGTCTGGGAGTCACTGACACAAAGGAAGCACACACAGGCTTGCGTCTTCTTTGTTTCTTAATAGAACTGACCAAATCAAGTTCCTATTTCGACTTAATCCCTTACACCTGTACTGATGCAGCCAGCAGCTCAAGCAGCTGTGGCCCACTTTTCTTGGCACTGTTAGAAATCTCTGCCTTTACCCCATCGTGACATCACGTGGGTTTGCCGGTCAATTGCTGTAAACCCTTGACGCTAGGGGTGCACTGGAGATGGGTTGCACTGGACGTCAGTGGGGAAAGCCCTAAGTTCCAATCCAGCAGGCATTCTGTGGGTTGGCTACCACACGTCTAGGTGGGGTGCCGAGCGGGGAAGTCATCCCAGGAAACCTGCCGGGAGGTTCACACCATCCTTCCTGCACTTTCACAAACGCTTTCCTGTTGTGCTAGGCGGGTGGGGGCCTGCAGGACAGCTTCCTGCTGAGGCAGACTCTCAGTGAGACCGTCCCCCTTCTCCTTGGGCACTTGGAGCCTGCTTGGTGGAGGTTTGTGGAGCAGAGGGGCGGGGGATATGCACGAGAGCCACCTCCCAATCCCTGCTCTGACCAGACTTGCATGGAAGGTGGGAGGAAAAAGATGCCATCATTGCCCTGCATGCAAAGACCCAGGGCTGGGAGGAAACCACACTCGCCTTAGCTGAACTCACAGCCATTGGGCCCTTGTCCTGGACAAGGCTCTGTTTGAGGCTTTGTCTTAGTTTGCCAGAGCTGCTATGACAAAGACCACGTGGTGGGTTGGCTTCAGTAACAATCTATTGGCTCATGGTTTTGGAAGCTACTCGTGCAACATCAAGGTGCTGGCAAGGCTGTGCTTTCTCCAGAGTCCGTAGCATTCTGGTGCTGGCGTGCTTCTGTCAACGGTTGTCCCTCTCTCTGGCTCCTCCTACTTCTGGCTTCTCTTTTTGTGTCCAATTTCCTTGGCTTATAAGGACTTCAGCCCTATTAGATTAAGGCCTGCCCTCATTCTGTCTGGCCTCACCTTAACTAATAATAGCATCTTCCAAGTCCTATTTACAAGTGAGTTCACACCTACAGACCAGAGGTCAGGACCTGC
>PVKY010014772.1:0-10440 GCA_004027775.1 Bradypus variegatus | reverse complement strand
CTGTTATCCAACTAAAAAAAAAAAGAATGTATAATGAGCAAAAGTCACAGCCAAAAAATCAGTAGTCTTCATTAAAACATAAGGAAATAGGTTGAAATTCCAATATGGGGAGCATCACTAGATTACAAAGATGGGTAGATGACACAAGAAATCAAATCCTGGCCCTTCAGCAAATTCAAAATAGAAACTAAATAATTACAATAAAATCGGTCATAAAGTTTAATCTCTCAAGTTTCTTTTAGCTTGGATTTTGTGAAAATCTATATCTGTAAAAATATAATTGGAGTTTTGTCTGTGATACAGAAATAATAAGAGAAATAAAGCAAACAACAATAACAATTTTTACAACACAGAATTCTGAGTCTAATGATTTTTAATATCTATTTTAAGATGAGGACATATTGATTTTTATATTTGGAACAAATATTTCAAGGCTTTTAAATACATACAATGTTCACAGTGTATGTTTCAAGCAATCATGTACATGTTAAAGTTTTCAACAGGTCAAATGTTTTATTGTATGCATATGAAATATATTACAATGATCCACACAGAAGTTCAATAAAAATCAAACATTTTAAGAACCATAATTTTGTCTAAATACAATATGTGAAATTGAAGTAGACTAAGTTTTCATACAGTTCAGAACCAAAAGTTAATATGGACTCAATTTATTTTTTAAAGGATTTAACACTTTGTACCTGTATCCTCTTTAGTCAGGGTTTGGCAGCTTTTCAGAGGTGTTTTGCCAATAATTCATTCATGCCTTGGTTTGGGTTCTTCCGCAAGCAGACCCCAAGATGCTAACATGGGTTCAGGTCATTTATTTGAGACATGATCCCAGGAGTCAAATGTGAGAGAATGGAGAAAATGAGCAAGGAAAGGTGAAAAAAGCTAATGAGGTTTCTGCCACTGTGAGCAATTGGGATTTGATCCTGCTGAGGACATTCTCAGGAACATTATAGAATATGTAGTCAAAAAATTGCAAGGAAAGAAGTAAAATCCTATAGAGTTCCTGGACCTTCAGTCCCTGTGAAAAGACTTGATGAGTTCCATGTAATTTATCATATCAGTAGTTATATGAAGATAAAGGAAAGGAATGAATGATTAGAAAACAGGGCTAAGAAACTAACTTACACATCCTAATAAACTACTTACTGGTACAATCATTCATTCTCTTATTTGCAAACATTTTACAAGTGCTTACTATGCTAGAGGACACAGTCTTTGATGGTTAACTTAAGCATAATTTTGCTTGGTAGATCCATAAACAGTATTATACACTCTATTAAAATGTTTTCTAAATGTGGTTCTTGAGTTTATTTATGGTATGATTCAGATATTGTTTAGTAAATTCTTTTTGCTGTGGGTTCTCATTAAGAACTCTGCTATGAAGAGAGGATGATTCTTCCCAACAAGTAGTGCTAATACAATTGAACATCCATATCCAAAAAATAAACTTCAAACCATATTTCACATTATATGCAGAAACTAATTAAAAAGTACCATAGACCTAAATGTAAAATCTAAAATGATAAAACTTTGAGAAGAAAATTTAGGAGAAAAATCTTCACATCCTTGGGGTATAAAAAGTTTTATTTTAATATTACACAAAAAGAAATATCCATAAAAATTAAAATTTATATATAGGACCTCATTACAACTAAAATCTGCTCTTTGAAAGATCCCAATTTGCTAATATTTGCAAAACATATATCTAATAAAGGACATCTATCCAGAATATATATATATGTATGTATAAACCCTCAAACCTCAACAATAAGAAAGCAAATAACCTAACTTTAAAATGGGCAAAAGATTTGAACAGAGATTTAACTTAAGAAGATACAAGAATGGCAAATAAAATGAAAAAAATGGTCAACATGATTAATGAATACGGAAATACAAATTAAACCCACAATGAGATACCATGCCACACTTATTAGAATGGCTAAAGATTAAAAAGACTGACTATAACAAGTCTTGATGAGAATGCAAATAAGCTATAACTTTCAAACACTGCTGGTAGGAAAATAGTTTGACAGTTTCTTAAAATGTTAAACTTGTGCCTACCATGTGCTCTAATTAGTCTAGTTCTAGACATTTTCCCAAAAGAAAAGAAAGAAAATATCCATATAAAGACCTGTACATGAATGTTCATAACAGCTTTATTTTTTGGAGTCAAAAACTGGAAACAAACCAAAAATGCATCAACAAAAGAGTATATGAAGAAACTATGGTGTTTCTACCCAATAGTTTATTATTCAGTAATAAAAGAATGAATGAATGATACACATAACAACATGGATAAATTACAAAATGTTGGCTAAACAAAGTCAGGTTATTTACATAAACCTCTAGAAAAGACAAAGTAATCTATAGTGATACAGTGTATATCAGTGATTGCTTACAAAGACGGTTAGGGAACAGTGGCAAGGAAGATTTTGAAAAGGACACCAAGAAATTTTTGAAGGTGATGGATACATTTATTATCTTGATTGTTGGGATGGTTTCACAAGGGCAAACACTGCTCAAAACTTATCAAATAGTACCCTTTAATCATGGGCAATTCATGGCATGGCATTATAACTGAACGAAGCTGCTTAGAAAAAAATAAAAGCCCTGTTCTGTTCTAGGTTGTGTCAAACATATCTGAAAATCAGCGATTGCCCAAGCTGGAAAATTCTGGTTATAACTGGAGGCAGAGACGATGCATATCCTGAGAAAAGGGTCCCAGATGACACAATTTAAAGAGGCACCAAAGGAAGTAATGGTAGAGGACTAGAGCAGATAGGGTAGAGAGGGGCCCAAAGGAAAAGAATATCTAGCAGACACATGGGATTGTTCCCTGTCTTTCCATTTAAAATTATCCCCTGTGCCAACTTTTGGCTGATGTCTCCCGCCACATATTACTATTACCAAAATGTTAACTATTGACATTTCAGGTGAATGATTTATTTTTTACACAAATGACTATGTTGGGATTATGAAAATTTCTAAATGTGCAGGCAGCAATTTCTTGGTTTAGAATTTGAAATAGGATTTGATAAGTAAATGTATGGATATTCAGAGAATCCAGTTCCTGAGATGGTTCCCAACACCACTCAGCTCTCAGGTTGGGTGCATCAAGCCCTCCTTTCCAAAACCAGAAAGATAAATCTATTCAAATGATTTACTGAAACTCTGTGGTCAGTGGTTGCCTCAGGAGAGTGTTCATTTAACACACAACTGTAAAACTTTAAAACCAATCCATGCTTTGTCCTGACACATAGCTTAAACGCCCAGTGCTCTTTTAGCTACAGCTCTTTCTCCAATTTAATCCTCCTTCAGACTCTTTTAGATAGAGTGCTCCACCATATTTTGCAGTTAAATCATGAAAAATGACAGAATCTTTATCCTTTTTCAAGAGTCATTGTCAAATTATGCCCTCCAATAGGTAATATACCACTTGAGTCAGTAATTTCAACTATTTGTATGCATTTCAGGTTTGCCAATTACCCTTCCAAGCTGTAAATTGACTATTTTGAGAGCGTAATTTGATTTTTAATGTTTGCCTTAACAGCCCGATTTGTTTTGTCTTTTGATTTGTTTCACATTTTAGTAATTAATTTTCAGCTGACAATGTCTCTTCTAAAAGGAAGGTGGAGACTGCAACCCTTTTAGAACTACAGCAGTTTGATACCAACAAAAATTTCTGTCTCATGCCATAGACCCTAAGGTGAAAATGTCAGTTTCCTTCATCTTTTCTTTGGGAAAAAAGTCATTACTTATTTTCCAAGAGATATGCTAGCTTGAGTTTAAAGTATATACTGCATGACCCCCAAGTTTAAATACACATGGATAAACAAAATTGGCCCAGAGAAAGATATTCAAAACAGAAGTGATATTGTTCAATTCATCAGTCTGAAAGAAAGAATAAAATGTGCCTTGTGGTTATGTAAATTATATTTGGCCTCAGATATCCCTTGGTATTCATTCTACATCTTGGGTGTACTGGCAAGATTGAATGGAGAAAAGAAATCTCTCATGCCCAGACATACCTTGTAAAACTTCTGTTACAAGTACTTGGGAAACACAAGCCCTTCTGACTTTGCTTTATTGCTTTAGATGACCTCAGGGTCATTTTGAGATGTTTCTGTGTGATCCAAAGAATTTTTTTCCCTCTGTTGTTCTCTTATACATTTTTGAGAAAGAGAATAGATACAATGAAGAAAGGGAAACAAGAAGTAAGAAGGGTAAAAGTACAACAAGGAGGAGTAAAAAATGATTAAGAGAAAGGGAAAATAAGGGTCACCCAGGAATAGAAGTTGGAAAGTGTGATGAAGAGTAATGCTTTCCATTACTTGTGAACCACATAAGAGAAACCTCCCCAAATCATTTTATAATTCCCCCATGAAAGCAAATTGCCAAAATTTGAAAACTTTTGTGATTTCTGTACTATTTTTTGCCAGAACCCAGCAAATCCTGTGTCTTATAACTGCCAAACATAAGATGATTTGAACTGGATTTTATCAGAGCTTTTAATGTCAGTAAGGCATATAATACATGAGTGAAATATAGAATTTCATCCTGTTTGCAATGTAGAAAATATGCATCAATCACAAACAAAGAATGAGTTTACAGCATATTGAATAGTCCAAAGGGGAAGCACTTTTTATTTTTCAAGTGTTATTTAGAAGTATTAAACAAAGTAGACAGAATAGCAAAACAATAAAATGGTTAATTATTACCCTAGAGTACATACATTCTCCTGGAACTGCCAATTAGATATTTAACACTTTATTTCAATTTACCAAAATGCAAAGCAAACATTCTTAAAAAAATATGTGCTTGTGTTTGTGGCATTAAGAGTGAATGTGAGCTATGTTCGACACTTTCTACTTTCTAATTAAACTTTTTATTTTGAAATAATTGTAGATTCACATAGAGTTGTATCAAATAATATAGAGGAGTCTCATGTGCCCTTTCCCAGGTTTCCCCAAAGGGAATATCTTGCAAAAATGTAATACAATATCACAACCAGGATAATTACATAATACAGTCAAGGTACAAAATAATTCCATCAAGTATTTCTTATATTGCCTTTATATAGCCACACCCACTTTCCTCACATCTCCACCCCTTCTCTTTTCCCTGATAGCCACTAATCTGTCCTCCATTTCTACAATTTTGTCATTTCAAGAATGTTACATAAATGAATCATATAGTATGCTACCTTTCTGGACTGGCTGTTTTGTCACTTGGCATGATTCTCTGGAGATTCATCCAGGTTGTTACATGTATCAATAATCTGTTCCTTTTCGTTGCTGAGAAGTAAGTAGCTCATCATATAGATGTACCACAGTTTGTTTGATCATTAATTCATTTTTTGTTGCTATTGTGAATAAAGCTACTATGAACTTCAGCGTACAGATTTTTAGGTGACTATAAGCTCACATTTCTCTGAGATAAATGTCCAGTTGTGCAATTGCTGGGTATTATGGTAATTGCATAATTACTTTTTTATGAAACTGCCAAGCTGTTTTCCAAAGTGTCTGTACCCTTATATTTTCTTCAGCAAGATCTGAGTGACTCAATTTCTCCACATTCTCACCAGTATTTGGTTTTGTCTTTTTTTTTTTCAGCCATTCTAATAGTTGGTTAGTGATGTCACATCATGGTTTTAATTTGCATTTCCCTAATAGGTAGTGATGTTGAATATATTTTCCTGTTTTTATTTTTTCACCTCTTTGGTAAAATGTCTAATTGTGTTTTTTTTGTTAGTTTTTACCGTTGAATTTTGAGAATTCTTTATATATTCTAGAAATTAGTATTTTGCATAATATATGCTTTGCAAATACCTCCTACCTTTTGTATCTTGTCTTTTTATCCTCTTAATTTGGTATTTCACAGAGCAAAACATTACAATTTTGAGTAAGTTTATCATTTTATTATTTTAAGTATCATATTTTGTTGCTGTCTAATAACTCTTTGTCTAGCCCTAGAGCCTAATGATGTTATCTGTGTTTTTTCCTTAAAGGTTTACAGTTATACATTTACATCTATGATCTTTTTTGAGTTAAATGAGGGTTTAGATGTGACGTTTAGATTAAGGCTGTTTTAGTTTATTTTGTTTTGTTTTGGGTTATGGATGTTCAGTTGCTACAACACTATTTATGGAAAAAGTTATTTTCCTCCACTGAATTGCTTCTGCACCTTTGTCAAAAGTCAGCTGGAATATTTGTGTGGGTCTATTCCTGGTATTGCTGGGTTCTCTATTCTGTCCCATTGTTCTATGTATATATATCCCTCTGCCAAGACCATACAGTCTTGATTGCTATGGCTATATACTCTGCCTGAAATCAGACTGATACCTCCCACTTCATTTTACCCTTTCAGCATCATCATAGCTACTCATTTCCTTGCTTTTTCAGATAATCTCATCTACTTCCACAGGAAATCTTGATGTGATTTGATAGGAATTGCATTGTCTGCCTATCAATTTGAAGAGAATTGATATAATTGATATTATTTTACTATGTTGGCTCTTCTAATTCATTAACATGGTATATCCCCCCATTTATTTAAATCTTCTTTGATATCTGTCACCAGCATTGTGGAATTTTCAGTATACAAGTCTTATACATGTTTTGTTAGATTTAAACCTAAGTATTTACTTTTTGAGCAATTATAAATAACAGGTGAGGAAGCTTCAGAAGAAAAATTAGAAACTAGCAGAGGTTAGTTCATGAAGTTTAAGGAAAGAAGCCCTCTCCATAACATAAAAGTGTGAGGTAAAGCAGCAAGTGTTGATACAGAAGTTACAGCAGCTTATCCAGAACACCGAGCTAAGATCATTGATGAACGTGGCTAACAACAAATTTTCAAGGTAGATGAAACAGCCTTCCAGTGTAGATAGAAGAAGATGCCATCTAGAACTTCACAGCTAGAGAGATGTCAGTGCCTGGCTTCAAAGCTTCAAAGGACAGGCTGGTTCTCTTGTCAGAGGCTAATGCAGCCGGTCTAAGTTGGAGCCAATATCATTTATCATTCCAAAAATCCTAAGGTCCTTAAGAATTATGCTAACTCTACCTGTGCTCTATAAATGGAACGACAAAAGCCTGGATGACGGTACCTCTGAATACTGAGGCTCACTGTTAAGAACTGCTGCTCAAGAGTAATGCTGCAGGGCCTGGGCCTGGCCTGGCCGGGGTGCCAGCACCGGGCGGCCACCTTGGCTTTTCGTGGAAAGGCGCGTGGGGGATAGAAGTTACAGGGTGGGGACAGTAGTGAGGGGGAGGGAAAAGAAAGGGGGAGGAGGCCATGGTGGGACGGGGCGGGGGGTTGGACTGTGTGCCTGGGTTTCGGAAGTGGTAGCCACTGACCAAGCCTGCTGCCTTCTCACTACTGCTTCGACTTCCCAATTCCAACACCCCCACGCCCCCCACCTCCCCCCGATGGAGAGGGCGTCCCAGTTGTGGATGGTCAGATAGCCCCCGTCTCCCACCGCCAATCCCCGGCCCTAACTAGCACGGAGCAGAGGGCGGCGGTGGCAGCAGCAGGGGAGGAGGGAGCTGGGGGAAGGGCTGCCGGCGTGTGTGGTGGACTATGGCACCAGGTATACAAAACTAGGACATGCTGGAAATACAGAAAACACAATCAACGCAAAATAGAGGCTATAGTCAACATAGTCAATATTCACATTGTAAGATGCTTCCATTAATTGTCACAAAGGCAATCTACCAAAGCTAAATGTCTGTAAGTGGGGGATATAAGGGAGTGGTATGGAATTCTTGTTGTTGTTGTTGTCTGACCTTTTCATTCTATTTTTTTTAGTTTTTTTCTATTTTTTATGTTTTTCTTCTTCATTCTTTTCTCCTCTTCCTCTTACTTTGCAGAAGAAATGGACATATCATCATACACATTGTGGTGGTGAATGCATATTTATGTGATTATACTGGGCATCATTGATTGTTTACTTAGGATGGATTGTATGGTGTGTGAATAAAACTGTTTAAAAATAAACAGAGGGATACAAGTGCTGGAGAAAACATAGAGGGATGTACCTATTCGCTGTTGGTAGGAAGTAGAATGGTGCAGCCCATCTGGAGGATCATGTGGTGGTTCCACACAAAGCTAAGTATGGGGTTCCCATATGGTCCTGCAATCCTATTATTGAGTATATCCTTGGAAGAAATGAGAGCAGGGACACAAATAGACAATGCACACTGGTGTTTATGGTGGAACTATTCATGATTCTCAATGGATGGAGGTGACCTAAGGGTTTATCAGCTGATTAATGGAATGGTGAACTGTGGTGTATGCATACAATGGAATACTAAGAGGCAGCAAGAAGGAATGAAGTTGTGAGGTATGCAACTAGATGAATGGACCCTGAGGCAGTATGTTGAGTAATATAAGCCAGAATCAAAAAGACAAACCTTATAATGTCTCTCTAATATGGATTAATTATAATGTTCACTCTGAGAATTGAATCTGAGAGCATAGCTTGTGAGAGGAAGGCTTATGGTAAAGTTTCCTAGACTGTAAGTTCTAGAGCAGTCACATTTTTTTCATCAGTTGTAATGGTTATTTCTAAATTCTGATGTGCTGGTTGGTCCATGGAACTTCAGGTATCTGTGTGACAGCTGAGACCCAGAGCCAGGGTTTGGCAACTATGAATGTCAGCATTACCCCATACAGCAACTGTTAAAGAAGTGGAAAAAGAGGTCAAAATTTCAATTAGAGATATGAACAAAATTGACTTGATTAGGACTAAGGTAAAATCAGACTAGAGGGTAAAGGATGATACTGACTATGTTTTGACTATGTTTGAAAACTTCAACTTCTACGTGAGACCAAAGGAAGAGATGTTTATTTGATGTAAAATTTACATTTTCTGTAACATACTATATAATTTGACTTATATGGTCAGTTTATTCAAACACCATAACTACCTGGAAACTTGAACAGAGAGTGTGATCTGATTGGTTGGTAAGGTTAGAATGAAACCTGATACATCCCAGAGTAATTAATGCAGGAAATAAAACGAATCTGCAAAGCCCTCTTGAGGGACTGGGGAATAATGCGGAAATATTATACTTCCCCAGCTGGGGAATTACTGATGTTGTCTCAAGCATTGGGGACTACCAGTTTAGTAGGTGGAGCCCTCAATCTTGGGTCTTGCCTTTATGAAGTTTATTACTTCAAAGGAGAAGCTAAGTCTCTTTATAATTGTGCCTAAGAGTCACCACCAGAGAACTACTTTTGTTGCTCAGATATTGCCTCTTTCTCTAAGCCAACTCTGCAGGTGGACACACTGCCATCACCCCTACACTGGATGTGACTCCCAGGGATGTGAGTCTCCCTGGCAACATGACTCTGGGGATGAGCCTGAACAAGTCATTTTGGGATTGAGGAAGCCTTTTTGGACTGAAAGGGGGAAGAGAAATAAAATTAAGTTTCCGTGGCTGAGAGATCTCAAATGGAGTTGAGAGGTCATTCTAGAGGTTATTCTTAAGCATTATATAGATATCCCTTTTTAGTTTGTAGTATATTAGAAAAGCTAGAAGGAAACACCTGAAACTTTTGAAATGCAATCCAGTATCCGTGATTCTTGAAGACGATCGTATAACTATATAGCTTATACAGTGTGACCATGTGATTGTGAAAACCTTGTGGCTCACACTCCTTTATCCAGTGTATGGATAGATGAGTGGAAAAATGGGGACAAAAGGTAAATGAATAATAGGGGGAGGAAGAGTATGAGATGTTTTGGGTGTTCTTTTTTACTCTTATTTTTATTTTTATTATTTTTATTTTTTGAAGTAATGAAAATGTTCAAAAAATTGATTATGGTGATGAATGCACAACTATGTGATGATACTGTGAACAAATGATTGTGCACTTTGGGTGACTGTATGGTATGTGAATCAATATCAACAAAATTGCATTAAAAAAAGAGCTACTGCTCAGAAAAAAATATTTCTTTCAAAATATTATTGTATCTAGTCACTCAAGAGCTCTGCAGAGATGTACAGTAAGATTAATGGCTTTTTTCATGCCTGCTAACACAACATTCATTCTGCAGCTCATGGATCAAAGAATAATTTTGACTTTAAAGTCTTGTTATTTAAGAAATGCACTTTGTAAGGTTATAGCTGCCAGAGATAGTGTTTCCTCTGATGGATCTGGTAAGACCAAATTGAAAACCTTCTGAAAAGGATTCACCATTCTAATTCCATTAATAACATCCATGATCCATGGGAGGGGTCAAAATATTAATATTCATTAGAGTTTGGAAGAAGTCAATCCCTAAATTTGTGAATGACTTTGAGGGGTCAATACTTCAGTGGAAGTAACCCCAGATGTGGTGGAAATAACAAGAGAAATAGAAATAAAGTGAAGCCTGAAGATGTGACTTAATTGATGAAATATGATAAAAACTCAATGGATGAGGAG
>PVKY010014771.1:0-10440 GCA_004027775.1 Bradypus variegatus | reverse complement strand
AGGCCCAGGCCGACTCGCTCACCGTCTACTTGGTCATTGCCTTGGCCTCGGTCTCGTCGCTCTTCCTGTTCTCGGTGCTGCTGTTCATCGCGGTGCGGCTGTGCGGGAGGCGCAGGGCGGCCTCGGTGCCTGAGGGCCACTTTCCGGGCCACTTGGTGGACGTGAGCGGCACCGGGACCCTGTCCCAGAGCTACCAGTACAAGGTTTGTATGACTGGAGACTCTAGAACCGGTGAGTTCAAATTCCTAAAGCCAATATTCCCCAACTGCTTGGCTCAGGACACTGGCAGACAAATGAAAGAAAACCCCAGCTGCAGGAATAGCTTTGTATTCAGTTAAGTATTATATTTGGTCAGTGAATCTCTCATTTTAATTTGGCAAAATTAACTCCTACTTCAATGCCTTTCTTTTAAAATATTTTATTGCTATCTAAATATCATACCACTATTCCAAACCTATGCATGTCCTTCATAGTACTAAATTTTCTGCTTTTTTATTGGTTTTAATTGCATTTATTATCTTTAGTTATACTAGATACTGACTATGTATTTTTGGTATATTTGACATTGTCTTGGTGATTAATCTTTTCAAAAGTCTAAATTACTCATATACAATGAAAAAAAATATTTTAATAAATTTCTTAAATTAGTTAATATACCTTATTAATGAAAATTTTAAAGCTTTTATGTAATCTTGAATTTCTGTACATTTTGGTTGTCTTTGCCACATAATTTTATCTTTGCAAGGCCAGGGTGTTTGAAATTCTTTATAGCTACCTAGGCCTTTCTTCTTAACTGCTCATGGCTAAACCACCTGTATAGCATGAACATAAAATTTAGCTTACTTATTTATGCCAAATGTTATATAAACATGCACTTCATTAAAATATTAATCCATTAAAATTGTGACCATTCTCCCATAACAAGCACCATATGTATGCTAGTGTCCTATTTATTTCATTGCTACCTAATGCCATCTATGTAACACATTGTAAATGCTTCCTAACACTCCCTACTACTAATTTTTTTAAAACAAAGATCATTTCTAAGTAATAAAGAGTAGAGTTTGCATAATTTGGCATCTCCTTCATTAAATAAAACTGTTAAGTCACCACTTGATCTAACCATTTAAAAACAAATCTCAGAGCCTTTAATAAGCCCTAAATCCTATCAGAGCATTGAAGGGCATCTGTCTCCTTGCTCTTCATTTTGCCCTATAAAAAGAAGTTCACTTGTAGATTAATGTATATATTTCTCTGTTTTCCTGCAGCTTTTCTCACCTTTAAAAAGATTCATGGAACTTCTTTTGATTCTTGGCTATTCTGTTTAGCTCTGATTATTGGGTAATATCAGATTTTTCACTTTAAGTTACTTTGTATATATGGACAATCTTTATCAACCAAATAGTGATTTTTTTTGATGTTCAAGTTATCTTCTATTTTGTTCTTCAGTGTAGACTTCAGGCATTTTATATAAACTTATTTTTTTTCAGTCATGCTCAAGTTGCATTTGTATGAAATAAGTATTCATTTGTCCCTGAATAAATAAGACTAGTAATGAATTTATCTGAATTATAATTGTTTTTTTGTTGTGTTCAATGAGTCAAGTAAGCTGATCACGTGATTCCCAAGCAGTTAAATTTATATGGCTGTAACTTTAAACAGACTTAGACTTTTGGCACAATGTAAGCAATTAAAGAGCTTGCTTTATAATCTAAAATATTTATTTTTAAATCTCAAATATCACTCTACTGAAGTTTAAGTACATTTCCCCCATTACTCTTTTTCCTAAGGATATACTGAAATAGAAAGTGGAATTACTTGAATGTTAAGTTTTATTCTGGAAACAGCTTTTAGTCTTGATCCAGTCTAAAAGTTGAAGTGAGGAACTGACAAAAGTGCAAACCAAATTAAATACAAACAAATATATAAGATATAAATATGGTAGTCATATTTAATTAATCCATTTATCACTAGCTATGTAAATTAAATTTATTTTATGTGTGATAACAAGTAAGACATTTGATTGATGTTTTCACCAATCTATTTAAACATCATGGAAATCCAAGTTCACTTTTTTTATTTATGTCAAGAAAGTCCAATTTGAATATTCATCCATATGACACTGCCCAGATAAGCTCTAGAAGCCACCTCATTCCTATGCATACTCATAGAGCATGAATCCTTCCTTACCAGCTAGGGGCCATCACTAGACTTTGGTGTGGAATAGATAAATACACATTTTGAAATTCAATTATTCAAAATTCAATGATTAGAATTTAATAGTAAGTATGATCCAAATGTATACCTTAAGAAAACCAGGCCAGTTCTATTGTTGCAAAACAAAACAGAGCATGGAAGCCTAATATTTTGATAATAACATCCATTTCAATCTTATTTTCTCAAATGCTTCTACAATATATACCTATTTTACAATTTTTTGTTTTTGTTATTTTTAGGCATGGTATTATAGTTGAATTTAACACATGCTGTTTGGGGGGCAGAAATTCTACTGGAGGCAATGAAGCCCACAATCACTTTGCTTCTTTCTTTACTATCAGAAGTTACAAAAATAGATTGTAAATAATCTGAGGTTAAAAATTATGCAGATATTTTGTGAAATTCTGCTTCTAGGATAAATGGATTATTTGGAAGAAGCAAACAACTATATAAGCTGACTAAAATTCAGAAATTATCTGTTTGAAACTTCAAAAAGAAGATGATGATCTCTTAAGAACCTAAGGGGCTAAGATTCCTGAAAAGTAGTTTTTATGTGAACAGACTCGTACAGTCATTTTTACTCTGAAGAAATTTGCTACGCCTGAGAACAGACAAAAGTCTGTTGCCATGGATGAGTAATTTCAATGGCCTTTGGTAGACTGGAGGAGTCAAGCTCATGGCTGCTTTATCCCTCAGGACACTTGTGAACTATTGGGTAGCCCAGGGAAGATGACTAAAAACCTAACTGAAAAATTTCCCAAAGGCACTGTAGAGAATACACAAAGTTCTCAACTGAAAATTCTAGGGGCTTATCATGACCATAAGGAACTTTGGGTACTCATATAGCCTGTTTGGATTAAGGTGATTTGATTAGACACTGCTTTACCAAGCTAGCGGAAGAAAAGGTGAACTTTTTTGGAGGAAGATAATATCATATGGATCCTGGATAGCTTTTTGCATAAATATACAGCATTCAATAAAAAATTTCTAGGAACACATACAAAAAACTGGATGACATGAATAAAATCTGGAGAAAAAAATAAACACAAACACTCCACAGATGATCCAAACACCATCATTAACTTGCAACTATGTTGAAATAAGTATGACTAATTTGTTAAAAAAAATTAGGTAAGATAGAAGGAACAGATAAAAAGATAGAAAATTTCACCAGAGGAATGATACTTCAAAATTCTCATTAATTCTGTAATTGAAAAATACAGTATCTGGAACTTAAAACTAATTAAGATTAGTGAATGCAAGACAGGTCAGTATAAAATATCCAAATAGAAACACAGAGAAAAAAATGAAAAATACAAACAGCATTAGAGACATGTGAGACATAATGAAAAACCCTAACATATATACAATTGGAAACCTGTAAAGAAGAGAGAATAAGAATGTGGAATGAGCAATATTTGAAAATATAAGCAACAAGAACTTTCCAAAAGTGATTAAAAATCTTAATCCCTGAAAAAACTCAGTAAAACCCAAGCAAGATAAATAAAAACCAAAGGACTGTATTATAGGAAGGATGATGATGATCAAAGTCACAGTGAAAAGCTTAAAAACAACCACATAAAATGATATGTTACCTTTAAAGGAGCAACAACAAAATGGAAAGGTGACTTCTCAAAATAAATCAAGAAACCAGAAGACAAAGGAACAATGTCTTTAAAGTCCTGAAAAAAAGTAAATATTCTACCAAAAACTATAATTGTATTAGCAGCAAACATTTCTTTCAAAAATGAAGTTTTCAGATAAACAAAACTGAGATACTTAATTAAAGTCATACCTGGAAATAGCCCTAAAAGAATTACAGAATGAAAGGAATAAAGAGCAACAGGAAGTGTAAATATACGAGTAAATATAAATGAATATTGACTGAATATTGATTATATGAGGCAATAATAGTAATTTGTTGCAGTATTTGAAATATTTGTAAAATTTTTATTCATAACAACAATGGTGTAAAAGGCAGAAGGAGTAAATGGAATTAAAGAGTTATAACGTTCTAAACATTATCATGGAACTAGTAAAATTAATAATTTATATTAGACTCTTGTAAATGGAAGATGCATTACTGTAATATCCAGAACACCACTGAAAGAAAAACTAAAAACTAATTAAAGGAAAAATGGAAAATAAATATTCAAATTATAAGAAGATAAAATAATGAGAAAAAAGAAACACAAAACATGATGTAAAACAAAACAGCATAGATGGGAGAAAATAATTAGATGGCCAACATAAATGGTAAGACATCAGATATTACATTAAATGTAATTGGACTAAATAATCCAATTAAAACCCAAATTATCAGATTGGATACCCAAATTATCAGATTGGATTTGAGAAAAACAGCTATGTTTCTCTCTCTCTCTCTCCCTCCCTCTCTCTCTCTCTCTCTCTCTCTCTCTGTCTCTCTCTCTCTCTCTCTCTCTGGTATTGCTGTAGTCACATAAAAGGGGACTTTAAGGAAAGATGCATTACTAGAGATAAAATGAGACATTTTATTATAATAACAAAGAGTTAAATCTACCAGAAACATCTTATTGTTCTAAGACTGAATATACTCCCATGACCCCATAAGATAACCACAAAATGTATAAAGTTAAATTGACAGTACACAAAGGAGAAATAGACAAATCCACAGTCATAGTGGGAGAGTTAATACAACTTTTTCAATATATATAGAATAAGCAGACAAGAAAAAATACAATAAGAATATAGAATAAATGAACAATATAGACATCATCTTTGAATAAATTGACATACATAGCATATACATATATGCACATTCTTTGTATGTGCATATAGAATATATCAAAATTGTGAATTTTCTGGGTCATAAAGCAATCCTCAAAAAAGAATTGGGATAACTCATGAATTCTGACCACAGTGGCATTAAGCCAGAAATAAAAATATTCCAAGAAATCTCCCAAATATTTCAAAATTAAGTTATATAACCTATGGGTCAAAGAAGAAATTGCAACAGAACATTCAAAATATTTTGTGCTGGGTAAAAATTAAGATCTGAGATAATCAGGGCTTACAGAGAAATTTAAAGCCTTACATGCACATATTATAAAAGAAGGAAGATTGAAAGTCAATAATCAAAGCTTTAATCTCAAGAATCTAGGAAAAGAACAGCAAATCAAATGCAAATAAAGAAGGAGTAAGTTAACATATATATATACAGAAATCAATAAAGTAGATAATAAATATGTATCAGAGAAAATCAGTAAAGTCATAGTAATTAATAAAATTAAAATCTCCTAGTAAGATTACTCATGAAAAAATAAACACCAACTATCAATCTTAGGGATTAAGAAAGGAACCTCACTACCAATTCTACAGATGTTACAAAAAGACAAAAGGGGATATTATGAACAACTTTATGACAATAAATTTGACAATTTCTGTAAAATACACAAGATCCTTTTTAAAACACAATTTACAAAAGTTGAAGAAATAGAAAATTTGATTAGTCATATTTGTTAAATATAGTAACATTGTTATTAAAAACTTTCCCACTCCAGTATACACTGGTGAATTTTTCCAAATATTTATGGAGAAATTAATACCAATTCATAAAGCTCTTTCAGAGAATAGAAAAATAGGAACTATTTTCCAAATCATTTGGCCACCAGCACAACATCGATATCCAAATCTGAGTAGAACATTACAAGAAAGCAAACTATAGACCAATCTCTTTTATAAAAATAAACAGAAAAATTCTAAACAAGATATCAGCAAATAAAATTCAGAGATATATAAAAGGGAAATAATACATCACAAGACATTAGGGTTTATTTTAGGAATGCAAATGTGGCTTAATATTTGAAAATTGATCAATGCAAGTCACCACATTAACAAATAAACAAAAAATCATACCATTATCTCAATGGATGCAGGAAAAGTCATTTGATAAAATTCAACACACATTCATGATAAAATTGTAAGCAAACTAAAATTAGAAGGGAACTTTCACAGTGTTTTTAGAAAACCTACAGTAAACATCATATTAATGATAAATTATTGAAAGTTTTCCCCTAGAGATCAAGAATGAGACAAGGATGGCTATTAGCACTTTGATTTGGTATTTAACACTAAGTCCTAACCAGTGGAATAAGGCAAGGAAAAAATAAAAGACATGGTGATTGGAAGAGAAGAAATAAAAATGCCTTTTTTAAAATTGGCATGATTGTATACATAGATAGAAAGAATCTACATCTATAGGAAAAAATAAATAATAATAGCAATGTCACTAGATACAAGATACAAGATATAAATTAGTACCGCATTTCTACACAGAAACAATAGACAATGAAAATTTTAAAATGTAGTTTATAATAGCTTCAAAATATCAATCACCTAGGAACAAAACAGAACATGTGTTATGACCTCTATACTGAAAGCTATAAAACATTAGTAAGAAAAATTAAAGATTTAAATAAATAGAGGGATATACAATGTTCATTCATTGGAAGACTCAATATTGGGAATATGTCACTTATCCCCAACTTGATCTATAGATGCAATAAAATCCTAAACAAGGCTTCAGCATATTTTTGTGAAAATTGGTAGGCTGAATCTGAAGTTTATATGGAAATACAAAGGGACAATAACAACTAAAGAAAATCATGAAGAGTAATAAAGCTGGAAGACTTACCTATTGGATAACAAAACCTATTATAAAGCAATAGTAATCAAGACAGTATGATACTGAAGGATAGACAAAGAGAAAAATGGAATAAGAGTCTTGAACAGACCTACAGATATACAGTCACGTGATTTTTAACAAAGATGACATAGCAGAAACAATGAGGAATGCATCCTTTTAAATAGATGGTGCTAGGCCATTTGGCTATTTATATGGAAAAAAATTTTGACCTTCACCTCACTCATATGAAAAAATTAATTTCAGGTAGATAATAGCTGTAAATGTGAAAAATAAAGTAGTGAATCTTTCAAATGCATCATACTAAAATATCTTTATGACCTCAGGGTAAGCAAAGATTTAAACAGGACACAAAAACTGCTAACAATATATTTAAAATATTGACAAATCATGCTAAATTAAAATTAGGAAGTTTTGCTCTCCATAAGAGTTAGAATGCAAGCCATAGAGTTAGATATTTGCAGTACATACATATGGAAAAGGACTTATATTCAGAAAATACAAGGAACTCCTACAAGTCGATAAGCAAAAAAGCAAATCCCCAAATAGAAAAATGTACAAAAAGACAAACATTTCACAAGAGTGTATCCTAATGACCAATAAATATGTGAAAATTTGCTCAGTTTCATTAATCACCAGGGAAATACTAATTAAAATTACAAATATGATACCACCACGTAATTGCCACTCTGGTGATTGAAAAAGAAAATACCAAATGTTGTCAAGGATGTGGAGCAACTGGAACTCTCATGTTTTGCTGGTATTGGTACAACTACTTTTGAAAATTGTTTAATATATGTGCACAGATATTAAAGCTAAATATATGTGCACTGACCTTCACAGCAGTCCCACTCCTAGGAATATATTCAATGTAAATGCATACATATGGTCACCAAAAGACATATATAAGCATGTACATAATAGCACTATGTATAATAACCCCAACTGGAAAAACTCCATTGTTCATCAACTGGAGAATGGATAAACAAATTGTAGTACATTCATACAATAGAATAATATAATGCAGTGAGAACAGAACAAATTAGAACAACATGATCAGAGGAATTGTACAAATATAATGTTGAGTAAAAGCCAGACAAAAGAGTAAGTACTCTATAACTCCATTTATAAAAGTTGGGGGGGCAAAAAGAGAAAACAAAGAACTATTATGATTATACATGTCAGGATAGTGCTTAATTTGTGGGGGAGGGGATAGTTGGGAGAAGGTAATGAATGGAATATGGCAGGAGGGAGCTTCTTGTATTTTGGCAATGTTTTATTTTTTAATTAGATTCTGCACGTACCAGTGTGTTCCCCTTGCGAAAATCCCTTGAACTGTACAGCTTTAATTTGTGCCCTTTGCTGGATGTATATTATGCTTCAAAATAAAAATGATTTTTACAAATTTTAAAGTTTTGTAAATACCCTTTATCACTTATTTCTTGAATGTAATCAAATAAGAAACCCACAAAAATAAGTTTCTTCATGTACTCAAAAGTTAATTTTATGGGGACTACTAATGTATCATTTTTTTCCAAAGTATCCTTTCATTGAAAATACACTGCAATTGTTCGATTAGAACTTCCAATAACTAAGAACTGGAGATACGGGAGGCTTGTATGACTTAAAAGGGTTTTGATACACACCAGGGTTAGAATTTGGAATGGAATAGTAAATACTATGTGAAATAGTAAACGTGGGCGCCTGGTGGCGCTGCAGGCTAAGAGTGTGAATAACGACCTCTGCGGATACCCCGGGCGCCATTAAGCTGGAAATCAGAGCTCTGAATGTTCACTAAAAGAAGGAAGCATTTTAGGTTAAGATCTAGGAACAGAGATCATCAGAGAGGGCATCATTCCGGTGCAAGTCAGAGTCAGAAAGCTCTAATTTGAGGTTATTTACCCAAATCTTCTGGGCTGATTGAATACCGAGTTGAAGAAACTGCATTCTGGACCAGGACTGAACAATGGAGACAGCGCTAGCAAAAACGTCACAAAAAAGGCAAGTTGTCTTTCTTGCTATACTGTTGCTTTTGTGGGAGGCTGGTTCCGAGTCAGTTAGGTATTCCATGCCAGAAGAAACGGAAAGCGGCTCCTTTGTGGCCAACTTGGCAAAAGACCTGGGACTCAGGGTGGGGGAACTGGCCACTCGGGGCGCGCGAATCCATTACAAAGGAAACAAACAGCTCTTGCAGCTAGACATAAAGACCGGGAATTTGCTTGTATATGAAAAACTAGACAGGGAGGTACTGTGCGGGGCAACAGAACCCTGTATACTGCATTTCCAACTATTACTGGAAAACCCGGTGCAGCTTTTTCAAGGTGATCTGCAGCTCACGGATATAAATGACCATTCCCCAGAGTTCCTAGAGAGTGAAATGCTCCTTAAAATCGCAGAGAGCGCCCAGCCAGGGAGCATGTTTCCTCTGAAAACGGCTCATGACTTTGACATAGGTAGCAACACTGTTCAGAGCTACACAATCCGCCCCAACTCCCATTTTCATGTTCTCACTCATAATCGAGGAGATGGCAGAAAATACCCGGAGCTGGTGCTGGACAAAGCGCTGGATCGAGAGGAGCAGCCCGAGCTCAGTTTAACCCTTATGGCGCTCGATGGTGGGGCTCCGCCTAAGTCCGGAACCACCACAGTCCGCGTTGTCGTCTTGGACAATAACGATAACGCCCCTGAGTTTTTACAGTCGGTCTATGAAGTGCAGGTCCTCGAGAATATTCCCCTCAACTCCTTGGTCGTCGCTGTCTCCGCCCGAGATTTAGATGCAGGAACATATGGGAGTGTAGCCTATACACTATTCCAAGGCGACGATGTTACTCAATCATTTGCAATAGACGAAATTACTGGAGAAATCCGTCTAAAAAGGACATTGGATTTTGAGGCAACTCGATATTATAACGTAGAAATTGTAGCCACAGACGGCGGAGGCCTTTCAGGAAAATGCACTGTAGCTGTACAGGTGGTGGATGTGAATGACAACGTCCCTGAATTGATCATGACCACACTCACCAGCCCTACCCCAGAAAACTCCCCTGAGACTGCAGTTGCTGTTTTCAGTGTTTCTGATCCAGACTCCGGGGACAATGGTAGGATGATTTGCTCCATACACAACGATCTCCCCTTTCTCCTGAAACCCACATTCAAGAATTTCTATACCCTAGTGACAGAGAGGCCACTGGACAGAGAGAGCAGAGCTGAGTACAACATCACCATCACCGTCACTGACCTGGGTACCCCCAGGCTGAAAACCGAGCACAACATAACCGTGCTGGTCTCCGACGTCAACGACAACGCACCCACCTTCACCCAAACCTCCTACACCCTGTTCCTCCGCGAAAACAACAGCCCCGCCCTGCACATTGGCAGCGTCAGCGCCACTGACAGAGACTCGGGCTCCAACGCCCGAGTCACCTACTCGCTGCTGCCGCCCCAGGACGCGCACCTCCCCCTCGCCTCCTTGGTCTCCATCAGCGCCGACAACGGGCACCTGTTCGCGCTCAGGGCCCTGGATTACGAGGCCCTGCAAG